>OZ005740.1:99399128-99405223 GCA_963930735.1 Dioctria linearis
CCCAATTTGTTTTATTTATGGAAAAATAAAATAACTTTATAGGTATATTATTCATAAGCAGAAATAGAGATTACTCTTTAAGATATTTTACGGGGGCAAACTTATATTTTTTCAACAAGGCATTTTTTTGGATTCTCCGGTATATACTTAGCAACAGCTAAAATTTTTTTTATTTGTTATTTCATCACACAACCCATTTTATTTTGGGTGACAAGTTTCAAGTCTTGGTTTTAACTCATCAACAGGTCCCAAATAGCGAAATTGAGTGACTTAAACAGCAAATGATAAAATAGAACAAAGAAAAGAAATGAAAAATGAAAAAAAACCAACAAAATGAGAAAAATAGAAAAAAATGTTATTAAAAAAACAATTTAAAAAAACCAGAATCATTCGAAACGAATCGATCCTTTGTACGCCCGCAGTGGGGTGAAAAAACAAAAAAGAGAAAGCAAGAAAAAGAAGCGTTTCGTGTTAGCAGAAAACCTTACACTCATCGGTACAGCTTGGTTTTCTGCCTGCTGTAGACGCATGAAACAGATCAAATTGATCTCATCTCATACAAACTCAGAATAAATTCTGGGTGTAAATTATATGAGGCAAAAACTCCTATATTCAACCAAGGAGAAAGAAACATAAATAGAGATTACTCTTTAAGTTTTTTTTACCGGGGCAAACTTATATTTGTTCAAGAAGGCCTTTTTTTGGATTCTCCGGTATATAGCGAAAGCTAAAATTTTTTTTATTTGGTATTTTATCACACAACACATTTTATTTTGGGTGACAAGTTTCAAGTCTTGGTTTTAACTCATCAACAGGATCCAAATAGCGAAACTGAGTGACTTGAAAAACAAATGATAAAATAGAACAAAGAAAAGAAATGAAAAATGAAAAAAACCAAGAAAATGAGAAAAATAGAAAAAAAACTTATTAAAAAAAAATGTAAGAAAACCAGAATCATTCGAAACGAATCGATCCTTTGTACGCCCGCAGTGGGGTGAAAAAAGAAAAAGAGAAAGGAAGAAGAGGAAGCGTTTCGTGTTAGCAGAAAACCTTACACTCATTGATTGGTACAGCTTGGTTTTCTGCCTACTGTAGGCGCTTGAAACACATCAAATTGATCTCATCTCGTATAGACTCAGAATAAATTCTGGGTGTGAATTATATGAGGCAAAAACTACTATATTCAACCAAGGAGAAAGAAAGAAAAAATAGAGATAACCCTTTAAGATTTTTTACCGAGGCAAACTTATATTTGTTCAAAAAGGCATTTTTTTTATTCTCCGGTATGTTTGCATTCAAGTTTACCTGAACGTCGCAAAAAAGCGTCTGCATTTCCGTAGATACAATATTTCCGGTGATGGATTCCAAAGTCATTATTTCATTATTCATCTCGCCACTTGTCCCTCAGAGTAAACTGAAAAGCTATCTAAGTGGTGCATGGTCGATGGGGAGGATAAATTTGTGCCCGTAGAGATATTTCTGAAATTACTTTGTTGAGATTAGAATGGTAAGCAGCCCTTTCCTTATAACATAATAATTTCCCTTTGATTTTAAGAGTGCTGTGTTATAATTAGCTACTGATACTTCTTGACCATTTTCCTTGTGTGAAAGCACTGGCGTCCGTGTCCAATATAAATGTATTTCCCAGATTTAGATAGTGAAGTACTGAAGTGTTACAGAGCTGTTCATACCCGAACAAATAAATTAAAAGTTTACGCTAATTAGCAACAATGCCTACCTTTGTATATTTGTTGTTCCCCATTCATTCACCCATGTCGCAATATTAAATTAATTTGTTTGCCTTGTGAGCACACTCATTACACTTTTTTTTATATGGGCTGGGGACAAAAGATCTCAAGCCCGGGGCCAAGGCGGCACATTGCTAAAACCCTTCTCACCAAAAAGTTCCTGTCTTCGTAATGAAGCGCATCAGGTCTAAGTTATATAGATTTTTGAGCTCATTCACAGACAGAAGAGCAGACCTAACGGTATCCATTATACTCCCGGCAAAGGCCGGATAAGGACATAGAAAGTGTTCGTAAGTCTCAGGCTCTCCTTCCAGGAAGGACAGTCACTAAGGTTGTTTAATGATAAAACATTTAACAAAACAAATTTTCATAAGGGAAAAATTCTGTTTGGATATGAAATTATACGAGAAGACGTGAGTACATTAATTGTTTGCAAATTGTTTATTAACAAAAAAATGCAATTTAAGACAACTGTATTTCACTTAATTACGTTCCTCTAATGCGAGTTACAGCACAACTTAACAAATAAAATAATAAATATAATATAATGGAAATAATTGCACTTATTTTCGTAAAGACTGACATTTCATTCCAGTTTAATCAATTTTAGGCTAGCAGGCATGTTCGTTTAACATATAGATTATCAAACGATTTCTTCTGCAACATTTACTTCACAATTATTTTCTATAAAATGAAAGAAAATTAAAATATAATAAAATAATACAAATGAAAAATGATGATGCAAATAATAAAAAAGAAACTGAAGATGAAGTTCAAAAAAAATGATGAAGTCCAAAAAATGCCAAATAATAAACTGATGCCAAAGTAATAAAGTGAACTCGCTGGATAATTGACGAAAAAAAAAGAATCGTTCTGTGTTCGCCTTTTTAGTGACCCGTCGAGCCAAATTTTGCACGTACTGCCACCACGCCTTGATCACCACATGAATTCATGTACATAAAAAAGGAAAGCGTATAAATATATATGGAAAAAAAATTGAATAGCTTAATTATGATTACTCAAATTGTTTGGGAAAAAATGCTTTGATGCTAATACTCTTTCACATAATTTTTATTCGTGATTTGTTGCTTTTTTAATCTAAAGAAAAAAAACAGTAAAAAATAGTAAAGCTCTTCCTGTTGTGGTAAGTATAAAAATACCAATTCTGCAAGAAAACACGAAAGACAGTACTTTTTATTGCACTACTAGATTTTCTCGTTGTAATTTTTCGTGAGAAATAATACTTTTATCTATTTTAGTTGTCCTTTTTTTATTAATTATGTGAATATATATAATTAAATTGTTAAATGAATTGAAAAATATTAATTTTTGAATAAAATTGCCTTAATTTTTAAATTCTACGTAAAATTCTACTAAATGTGCCTTCCTTGAACTGTCAATAAAGTTCAAGACGATAGCTCGCTCAAAGGTATCGCGGCCGGGAAATGTTTTTTTTGTGACGTTTATAATTCGAATCATGGATTATTTTTTAAGTGAAAAGTAAATTACTAGATTTTATTATTTTAATTGTTCTTATAAGAAATTTAGCAAGAAAAATTTTAATAATTATTTCATGTGCTTGTGAGGTTATTTTTATTTACTTTAAGTTTCCTTGCCTATTTCTAAGAATTCTATTTATTTAGTATTTAATTGTATTAATTAGTTCTTAAATTATGTTTCTTTTTTAGATTCCGTCCAGTAGAGGGAATGGATGAGCGAGGTTTCAGAAGTCGGACTATGGACTTTGGACAAGGAAGTTCGACGGGAAAACTTAATTGTTTTAGGGAAGTAGCTTTTATAAAGTTCGAAATACTTTTTAAAGGTTTTTTATTTATTTTAGTATTCATTTGGTACCAATGGTTAGCTTAAAATCTCTTCGATTAAGGTATAAAAGTATGAGCGAAAGGTGCTCTGTATGTTCGATGTTCATATCAAGGTTCAGCTATAATCACTGAATATCTTTTGGATCCGCTGCTACGTGAGTTGTCCTTGAACAAAGGGCTGTCAACAATTTCCGACCTTTTTAGATGAATGTGAAGCGAGCTGGGGCTAGTGACGATGCCTAACACAGTTCTGCGTTTTTTTCTTCCGAGCTCCAAGAAAAAGTCAAAGAAATTCCTATTAGGGCCATCAAGATAAAATTTTGTACACCTGGAAGTGCTCAGGTTCGTGAATCGCTGTTGGTGTTTCATGCGAACAACCGCTTTGATAAGTAATCTGATCACCGAGGCGGCAACACGCCTACTGCTGGTTCCGGCTGACGGAAGGGAGAACTAAAGTTAGATTTGGCTAGAAGGTCAGTCCTTTTCCATGATCTCCATGTGCCCAGGAAATCACTGAACGCACACAGCTTTTCCACAGACGATCTGCGGTCCCCAATAATTTAGACTTTATCCGAGGGCCCTCATAGCCACCAAGACTGACAGACTATTTGAGAGTATAGCAATGTCCTTTCCCTTAATTCCCATATCAAGTGCTATCTTTGCTGCCATAACGATAGCAAAAACTTCAGCATGGAAGACAGTAGTATGCATTACAAGTGAGTACTATAACCCAATGCCAGGTTCAAGAAAATTAACACCTGCACCGGCTCCCTCATTTGTGAGAGAGCCGTCGGTGAATACTTTTAGAGCGGACCGCGGAAGGCTCAGCAAGGCATTTTCCTCAGCCCACGATTCCCTTTCAGAAAAATCCACAAAAAAGAGACACCCAAAATGAAGCTCTTGAATCATAGCATCAAGTCGCATGCGGACCACAGGGTATATTCCCATTCCAGCCTACAAGCCAAAGAGCAATTGCGAAAACGGTCCTCGCAATATCTCCATGAGAGCAATCTGCACACTCCCTTTTTGTCATCTGTCTGACGGACTAAATCGAGGAGTGGCATATTGAGTAAGACCTCAAGGGCAACAGCTGGCGTCAATTCCATGAAGCCTGCACTTATTGGCGAAACAAGCCTTGCAGGCCCGCCAGTTTCGTCTTCATCCACCATACACATGAAGCATATGTGAGCATGAGTCCTACAATCGGGGTGTACATCTAGTGCACAGTACTCAATTTCATACTCCATGTGCAGCCAAGAGTTCTCCTGAATTTAGCAAAGACCCTCATGTCTGCATTAACTTTTCTTCTATATGCAATCCCCACATCAGGTTCTAGTCAAGGTGAACACTGAGGTGCTTGATATGGGGAGACAGTTGCACAGTCTGTCCAAAGACCTTTGGGTGCGCCAGTCTTTAACAGTATTGATTCTTCGTTGGACGACGGCACGAAGAGCAAAGGGATGCAATCTGCACACGTTTGATATCAGGATCCCACGTTTCTCAGCGTCGTGATAACTGACTCAACCAACTTACTCCAGAGTACAAGGGATAGCCCCTCACCCCCGAAAGTAACCTCTGTCTAGCACCACAATGAGGGGGCTTCGACCAGACAACTCTACGGTTAAATATCGTCGTTTTAGCATTTGGCCGATCCATCGCACACTATTGCAGTTAACACCATGCCGACGAGTTGCCTCATAAAGCCTCTCGAAGCATTTCAATGAGGAGAGACTGGTTAGGAAACTCTTCGGGGTATGATGCCTTACCAGGCTTCGGAACGAAGGCAACTCTCACCTTCCTTTATACCTCAGGGGCATATCCAAAGGTGACACATGCTCTGAAAATGGGCTCAATGACCGGAAAAATTCCGTATGAACGCGGGGCTTTGAAAGTCCAGTAGGTTGAAATTGACCATTTCACCTTCTCGACATCAACTACCTTTGACACCGGTGGACCAATCACCAGCAGTATAGCGATGTAGGGGATGCTCGCCATGCAACTGCAGTTCGCAGGTCTTCTTCCAGCCTACAACGTAGGAAATGCATTGGAGGAGAATTCTAAAGGCTTCTTCCTTCGACGCCGCAAAGGAGCCATCTTGCCTTCTCAAAACACTCAGGCTGGACGACCGGTCATTTTTAAGAGCCCTGTCTTTTTCATTTCCTAACAAGCTTTTTGTAATCACTCCGAGTCTCGCGGTAGATCTGCCAGTCCCTCTGGCCTTATTGAAAAGCCTTCTGAAAGTTTTCCCGAGTGTACTCAGACTGCCATTCCACCACGACATAGAATTCCTTCCTATGTCCGTGCTAATTGGACAGGATGCTCGGAAAGCCTCAGTGCAGACTGAAACTTTTCTAGTGCCTTCTTCAAGACAGCAATACTCCTGATACGTCCAGCCGGAGAGGCGAGTTCCATGTGTTAACTTCTTCAATCATTCTGCTTCGGATTCCTATACGATTCGACCTGTTTCCGGTCAGCACCCTTACAGAATTCTATTTAGCGGTGATCAGCTGAAAGAGATTCTTCT
>OZ005740.1:99405423-99407923 GCA_963930735.1 Dioctria linearis
CTTTTCCATAATCAAATTTCACCTCCCAAAACTTTGATCATGATTTTCTCTTCACAACTTATAGAATGAATCTCACTGCAATCCCCAATGTTATGCAATTTTCCTACCATGATTTTAAAAACATCAACTAGGGCGAGATGATAGCAGAATGCATTGAAATGTCATGGGATGAGGTTTTTATTAATAATAGCTTGCACATTAAAGTTGAAATACTTGTCTGCACACTTTCTTATCTATACGATAAGTACGTTCCTTGAAGACTTTGCAATATTCGATCTGATAAATGCCCTTGGATAACTAGAGGGGTTCATGCTGCCATGGCTAACTGCGAATTGTTATTAAAAAGATACAAACGAACTGGAGATTGCTGCGGTCTTTACGAAATATAAAGAGGTACGTAACAGGGTTACATCCATGATTCGAGTAATCTAAGCGCTCTTTTTTTTAGTCAAAGCTTGATACGCGTCTACCGGCTAAAAAGTTGTGGAAAAACATCCGGAGTCTAGGCGTACATGGTCGTGAACCTGTCAACATAAATACAGACCTAAACACCCTAAAAAACATTATTTTGCTTGTAGTGCAAGTTAATGCTTCAAGTTCGTTGAGCTGTGCAACAACTGGTAACATTGGCGATGCTGTGGAAGATTTTGCTTTGTTGCATGTGTGGATGCGCTGAGGTTCTTTCAGTGATATTCTCTATTAATTCCACAGGTCCTGGTCCACACTCACTTCCACCTGATTTTGTGAAAGTGCTCGCTCCATACATATTGATACCACTTGTTCATATTTATAATTTTTGCTTAACCACGTCCCAATTTCCAACTCAGTGAAGAAAGCACACCTATTTCCTTGAATGCCCTCTGCATCCAATCCCCAGCGAGTTTAGACCAATTAGCATGCTTAGTTTCCTTGCCAAAGTTTTAGAAAAAATTATATCCCAACAAATCTTCAAATTGATTAAGGAGCAGAGGACTTGGACAATGTGGCAGTCTGGTTATCGACATGGGCATAGGTGTGAGACTGCACTTCTGAGGGTATCTGCAGATATTTGTGAAGCTCTCGATAAGGACCAGATGACAGAACTTGTTCTTCTGGATTTTACGAAGGCACTTGATTCCGTAAACCACCAAAGACTGCTTTCAAAGTTGAAGAATCAATTGGGCTTTTCATCCTCCGCCATTCAGCTTGTTGCTGATTATTTACGCAATCGATCACAGAAGGTAAAAGTGAAAGATCTTTGTTCCGATCTTATATATCTTCGCTCTGGTGTTCCACAAGTTCCATTATTGGCCCTCTACTTTTCACCTTATATTTAAATGATTTACCGAATGTTATTACTAATTCCTCTATTCACTTTTTACCGCGAATGACGTCCAGATCTATTTGAGTAGACAATAGGTTTGATGGAGGATTTTATTTGTCGCATTAATGAAGATCTTCGTAGCATATATGACTGGTCAGTGCTGAATCAACTTTCGTTAAATCCAACTAAGTCGCACTGCCTAGCTATATATAGGAGCTGGATTGATAAATCGGAACTCCCTCCGGTTTTATTAAATAATTCCGTTCTCGAGTACGTTGACTGCGTCAGGAATCTTGGAGTTTATTTCAGTGCTGATTTCAAGTACTGCAGTCACATTTCAAATTTAATAGCGAAAATCTTTGGCACTTTACGGCAACTTTGGATAACATCTGCTTGCCTTTCTGTGGGCATGCGCTTACCAGTTGGCTAAAACGCTACTCATTCCAATCTTTGCTTATTGTAGTACCATCTTTAGCAAACCTGATGCTCGGTGACAGAGAAAGTTAGATGTTGCTTTCAATGATGCAATACGCTATATTTGTAGACTTCCTCGGAATGCTCATGTGTCCTCCGTATGTATTTTCACTGCTGGGCACTCCTCTAAAAACTTATTTAGGCCGCACTGAACTCATTCTTCTGCACAAACTGATATATAGCAAGCTTCCGGAGTATTTGTATGAGAGATTGCACTTCTTGCATTCGGGAAGGGTTTGTCAGCTTCTAGAACCCTCGGTGTTCCTCTCAATACGGTGAGCGCTCTTACTTTGTTCAGGCAATACGGAAGTGGAACTTTCTTCCTGCCAATATGCAGCGAACGGGCTCTATCAAGCATTTTTCATCATTGTTGAAGATTTAAGTTTTTAGGAGCGTTTTACTTATTTATTTTATTATTCATTTCTTGTCAGGTTAGGGTTTAATTTTTTATTCCTTTTTTTTATTTCCATTAACTTTAATTTAATTTTTTGTTTCGCCTTTATTAATTTTTTTTCCTTTTTTTTTGTGGTGATATGTTTCGGTTTGTTTTTTTATAGATATTCGTATATTTTGTTTTTTTGTTTTTTTACTTCTTGTTTTACATTATTTTATTATTTTATTTATTTGTTTATGACTTTTTCTTACTTTCCATTAATACTTCTTTCGTTGCCTTAATCTGTTTTAGTTAGTTTTTATTTTGAACAAAGAAACCATTTCATAAAA
>OZ005740.1:99410423-99412923 GCA_963930735.1 Dioctria linearis
TGCGGCCTAAATAAGTTTTTAGAGGAGTGCCCAGCAGTGAAAATACATACGGAGACACATGAGCATTCCGAGGAAGTCTACAAATATAGCGTATTGCATCATTGAAAGCAACATCTAACTTTCTCTGTCACCGAGCATCAGGTTTGCTAAAGATGGTACTACAATAAGCAAAGATTGGAATGAGTAGCGTTTTAGCCAACTGTAAGCGCATGCCCACAGAAAGGCAAGCAGATGTTATCCAAAGTTGCCGTAAAGTGCCAAAGATTTTCGCTATTAAATTTGAAATGTGACTGCAGTACTTGAAATCAGCACTGAAATAAACTCCAAGATTCCTGACGCAGTCAACGTACTCGAGAACGGAATTATTTAATAAAACCGGAGGGAGTTCCGATTTATCAATCCAGCTCCTATATATAGCTAGGCAGTGCGACTTAGTTGGATTTAACGAAAGTTGATTCAGCACTGACCAGTCATATATGCTACGAAGATCTTCATTAATGCGACAAATAAAATCCTCCATCAAACCTATTGGTCTACTCAAATAGATCTGGACGTCATTCGCGTAAAAGTGAATAGAGGAATTAGTAATAACATTCGGTAAATCATTTAAATATAAGGTGAAAAGTAGAGGGCCAATAATGGAACTTGTGGAACACCAGAGCGAAGATATATAAGATCGGAACAAAGATCTTTCACTTTTACCTTCTGTGATCGATTGCGTAAATAATCAGCAACAAGCTGAATGGCGGAGGATGAAAAGCCCAATTGATTCTTCAACTTTGAAAGCAGTCTTTGGTGGTTTACGGAATCAAGTGCCTTCGTAAAATCCAGAAGAACAAGTTCTGTCATCTGGTCCTTATCGAGAGCTTCACAAATATCTGCAGATACCCTCAGAAGTGCAGTCTCACACCTATGCCCATGTCGATAACCAGACTGCCACATTGTCCAAGTCCTCTGCTCCTTAATCAATTTGAAGATTTGTTGGGATATAATTTTTTCTAAAACTTTGGCAAGGAAACTAAGCATGCTAATTGGTCTAAACTCGCTGGGATTGGATGCAGAGGGCATTCTAGGAATAGGTGTGCTTTCTTCCACTGAGTTGGAAATTGGGACGTGGTTAAGCAAAAATTATAAATATGAACAAGTGGTATCAATATGTATGGAGCGAGCACTTTCACAAAATCAGGTGGAAGTGAGTGTGGACCAGGACCTGTGGAATTAATAGAGAATATCACTGAAAGAACCTCAGCGCCATCCACACATGCAAAAGCAAAATCTTCCACAGCATCGCCAATGTTACCAGTTGTTGCACAGCTCAACGAACTTGAAGCATTACTTGCACTACAAGCAAAATAATGGTTTAGGGTGTTTAGGTCTGTATTTATGTTGACAGGTTCACGACCATGTACGCCTAGACTCCGGATGTTTTTCCACAACTTTTTAGCCGGTAGACGCGTATCAAGCTTTGAACTAAAAAAAGAGCGCTTAGATACTCGAATCATGGATGTAACCCTGTTACGTACCCTTTTATATTCCGTAAAGACCGCAGAATCTCCAGTTCGTTTGTATCTTTTTAATAACAATTCGCAGTTAGCCATGGCAGCATGAACCCCTCTAGTTATCCAAGGGCATTTATCAGATCGAATATTGCAAGTCTTCAAGGGAACGTACTTATCGTATAGATAAGAAAGTGTGCAGACAAGTATTTCAACTTTATTGTGCAAGCTATTATTAATAAAAACCTCATCCCATGACATTTCAATGCATTCTGCTATCATCTCGCCCTAGTTGATGTTTTTAAAATCATGGTAGGAAAATTGCATAACATTGGGGATTGCAGTGAGATTCATTCTATAAGTTGTGAAGAGAAAATCATGATCAAAGTTTGTGGGAGGTGAAATTTGATTATGGAAAAGGATATTATTTAAGTTGGTTGTAAGTACATAATCAAGCATGGTTGGAATAGAACTATTAAAATAAATAGGTATCTGATTCACTGATTTCAGATCCAACCTTTGCAAAATATAAAACAGATTCTCTCTAGACGAACTAGCATTAAGAGCATTAACAATTAGGTCGCCACAAACCACAATATCATGATATTGTACAATAGCAGAACTTAAGGCTGTAGTAAGTTCCCAAACATTCTCCAGATTAAAACTGTTCGGTGGAAAGTAGGTGCTAAACACAATGCACCTGTGGAAATCCGAACATAATTCAACGGCAAGAAATTCTAGACATTGTCCAGGAGAAGAGGCCCATACAACCGAAGCACTCAACGAATTATGCACATAGATGGCAACACCACCACCCGTCCGATTCGCGCGGTCATTTCTGAGAATGTAATAGTTTGGGATTGAAACCAATCCAGAGTTAATATTCTCATTAAGCCAGGTCTCGCATACCATCAATACATGGACCCTGGTACCAGCAAACATTACTTGCAATTGATCCGATTTATTTCTTAGACTTCTAGCACTCAAACTGACAATATTCAGCC
>OZ005740.1:100017923-100171712 GCA_963930735.1 Dioctria linearis
TTTCCAAGAAAGAATAGGCGATATGTCCGGATCTTCTCGTTGCGCTGTTCGCAAACTCTCGATGTCCCAACCTGTTGATGGCTCCACAGTTAGCAACTGTATAGTAGCTGTTTTATCATTTCCTTTCTCCCAGCCGTAATGGTTACATCCAGGTTCGCATGGACATTGTACCAAGGCTTCTGTATTTACATGGATACGTCCTTTCCTGTGTTGGTTCTCAAAACCATAAGGTTGGATTCTAGTTTCGCTAATAATAGCTTGCTCTCTAGCTCGCCAAGTTGGACATTCTTCTCTCCCTTTCTTTTCTGTTGATTCCCTTCGACGGCGTTTCCTGCAGTCGCTTTGTAGGTGTCCTGGTCTATTACAATTCCAGCATCGAAGGAGACCACGCAAAGGTGAGTTCTGCGATGATTGCGTGCTATTACTAGTACATTTGTCCACCGAAATGTCTCTCATTCGTACTGTACTCCGCGAAGCTTGTCTGGCGGATTCATACACTAATGCATAAGCTTCTGCTTCTGCTGTTGATTTCTTTCCTGCTAGCCTTAACGCTTGTTGTAAATTTTGATCTGCAATAGCGTTCACAAATGCCTCCGTCGCCACTTCATTAAGGAAATCCGCATTTACGCTGGCGTATGAAAGATGCGCTAATCTTTCCACATCAGCCTGCAGTTGTTGTAGTGGTTCGCCATGTTTTTGAATCCTGTTGCGCAACTGTAGACGATATACTTGCTGCATGTGTTCATCTCCGTAACGTAATTCAATCGCCCCGTACTAATGAAGTGTACCTATTCACGTTGCTTTTCAATCGGTACAGTTTGTAAGAGTTCTGACGCAGGACCTCGAAGTGCTGAAGGCACTTTCACATCTAAAACAAGAACCGACAACATCTAAAACAAGAACCGAAAAACTCAATTTGTTCCACTTTAAAACAAGAGTTTTGTTCCAACGATTAATAAACTCATGGGAAATAGGATAATCTAATAATTTTACTAAAACAAATGGTATATTTATATCAGAGTTTTAAGAAAACACAACTTTTATGTTTTATCAGCCGAATTTTTTGGGCGAAAAAGTTTTTCGGCCGATAAAACATAAAAGTTGTGTTTTTCTTAAAATCTGAGATAAATACCTTACCATTTTTTTAGTAAAATTATTAGTTTATCCTATGTATTTCCCATGATTTTATTAATCATTGGAGCAAAAATCTTATTTTAAAGTGGAATAAATTGAGTTTTTTTGGTTTAAGGCGCTTTCACATCAAAAATAAGAACAGAAAAATGTAAACCGAAAAACTCAGTTTATTCCACTTTAAAACAAGATTTTTGTTCCAATGATTAATAAAATCCAGAGAAATAGGATAAACTAAGAATTTTACTAATAAAATAGTATATTTATCTTAGAATTTTTAAGAAAACACAACTTTTATGTTTTATCGGCCGAAAAACTTTTTCGGCGGAAAAATTCGTCCGATAAATCATAAAAGTTGTGTTTTCTTAAAAATTCTAAGATAAATATACTATTTTATTAGTAAAATTATTAGTTTATCCTATTTCCCATGATTTTATTAATCATTGGAGCAAAAATCTTGTTTTAAAGTGGAATAAATTGAGTTTTTCGGTATACATTTTTCCGATTCTTGTGTTTGATGTGAAAGTGCCTTTACACTTTTCGGTTCTTGATTTTGATGTGAAAGTACCAGAGCTATAGCTTTGTCTTCATCATTCCAGCCATTCACCTCTGAAGCTGCCTCAAATTGTCTATTGAAGATATGCCACGAATTTTGTCCATCAAATATTGGAGGTTTCATTCCACCTGCGCCGGATATTTCAGTTGCTACGTTTAGAGGCTGACGATGCTTTATTCTTGAAAGAACTGATTTAAAATTGTCAAGCTGTTCGGTGACTTTTTGTTGAGCTTCCGCCACTTCCTGCTCGATTCCTTCAATTTTCAAATTTTGTTCGTCTAATGAGTTTTTCAGGAATCTTCTGTTCCTCCAAACGAGTTTCTAGACAATTCTCCAGAGAGATCTTTTGTTCGTCCAAACGGGTTTTCATAGATTTCTTTTGTTCCTCAAAAGCAATCTTTTGCTCGTCCAAACGGGTTTCCATAGATCTCTTCTGCTCATCTAAACGGGAATTCTTTTGTTCCTCATTGGAATTCTTTTGTTCATCTCTTGTACCACGCTGAATCCGGTATGCTACGTCATTAATTCTAGTTACAACTGAATACGGTCCTTCCCACTGTTGTTTTAATTTTGGAGAACGTCCCTTACGTCGTTTCGGGTTGTACAGCCAAACAAGGTCACCCTCATTAAATCCTGCTGAATTAGCACGTTAGTCATAGCGGGTCTTCATCCGAGCGGTATTTATTGCTAATTTTGCTCTAATTTCCTAGTGAACGTCAGCTAATCGTTGTCTAAGCTCCAATATATAGTCGTCTGGTAACTTTTGTTCGCCTCTGGGTGTACCAAACTTGAGGTCGCTTGGTAAACGCATCTCCCTTCCAAATACGACCTTAGCTGGAGTTTGTCCTGTCGTGTTGTGAAGAGCTGATCGATAAGCCATTAGGAAGACGGGAATATGTCGATCCCAATCGCGTTGATGACAGTCGACTACTTTCTTTAGATGCTCGACCAATGTTCTGTTAAAGCACTCTTCCATGCTTTTAGTTTTCCTTCGTCTCTGATCATCCTCACCATTATTGCATTTGATTCCTTTGTCCTTAATTTTCTTGCCCTTTTTATCGCCATTGTCATCCTTGTCATTACCGCCTTTGAGCTTCTTATCATCACCTTGGTCTTTACCTTTTCCGATCTTCACTATACCCTTACCATCGTCATTATCAGCATACTTAGACCATTTACTTTTCGTCTTTTTCTTTTTTTCATTATCCTCGTCTTTGGATTTCTTTCCTTTCTCCTTTTTATTTCTATCACCGTAGTCATCATAGGCTACGGATATCTTTCCTGTCTTCTTTCGACTGTCGTTATCGTCATCTTTTTCTTCCAACCGTCCGCAATGTATCCATTCAGGATTGAATGGACGTTGTGAAAAGGCTTCTGCATTTCCGAGGATACCTCCTTTGCGGTATGGTCTAGTCTCTCCACGAAAAGCTTGCTCTCTAGTTCGTCATCTTCTCCCTTCTTCTTCTGATAATGGCATTCGTCCTCGTTTCATACAGTCGTTTGAAGGTGACCCAGTCTACTACATTTCCAGCATCGAAGGAGACCACGCGAAGGAGTGCTCTCTGATGTCGGAATTTTGCTGCGAGTTTGCTGCCTAGCGCGATGTCTTTGCCCTTCTTCTAACGCTTCCATTCGTCGGCGTTTTCTGCAGTCCCTTTGGAGGTGTCCCGGTCTATTACAATTCCAGCATCGAAGAATACCACGTGAAGGAGTGTTCTCAGATGACTGCATTCTATTGCAAGTACATTCACCAACCGAAATTTTTCTCGCTCATATTGTACTCCGAGAAGCTTGTCTGGCAGATTCGTATGCAAATGCATAGGCTAGCGCTTCTGCTGTTGACTTCTTTCCTGCTAGCCTTAGTACTTGTTGTAAATTTTGATCTGCAGTAGCGTTCACAAATGCTCCTGTTGCCACTTCATTAAGGAATTCTGCATTGACGCTAGAGTATGAAAGATAAGCTAATCTTTCCACATCAGCCTGCAGTTGTTGTAGTGATTCGCCCTGCTTTTGAATCCTGTTACGTAACTGCAAGCGATATACTTGCTGCATGTCTACATCTCCATAACGTAATTCTATCGCCTGTACTAATAAAGTGTAATCACGTTGCCCGTCAATCGATATAGTTTGTAATAGCTCTGACTCGGGACCTTGAAGTGCTAAAACCAGAGCTGTAGCTTTGTCTGCATCATTCGGAGGCTGCCTCAAATTGTCTCTTGAAAATATGCCACGAATTTTGTCCATCAAATATTGGAGGTTTCATTCATTTTCACATTTTGTTCGTCTAATGAATTTTTAAGAAAATTCTTCTGTTCCTCCAAACAGGTTTCTACATAATTCTGCAAAGAACTCTTTTGTTCATCCCAACGGGCTTCCAGAGAATTCATTTGTTCCTCAAGAGCATTCTTCTGCTCATCTAAACGGGATTCCAGAGAATTCTTTTGCTCTTCTAAGCATGCTTGCAGAGAATTCCTTTGTTCCTCATTAGCATTCTTTTGTTCCTCCAAGAAAGACTGCTTTTGTTCCCCAAGGGCATTCTTCATCTGCAGGGCTGAAAGCTCCATTTTGGTCATTAAGGTACCCAAAAGCTGTTCCATGTTCATCGGAGGCTCTCCTTCAGCTTTAGCTTCTTCTTCAAAAACAAATGTCTCAGGATTCTTTTCTTCCTCTATCAAGGCTTGTCTAAGTCGCTCGACTAGAACATTCTTTAGACCTGTCATTTGCAATGACCGCTTCCCCAACTCCACTTTCAATTCCTGTATGCGAAGCTCCTCTAGTTTGCGTCCCATTACTTTGATAATTCACTCACAGTTTAATATAAAATTATCTTTCAGAACTTTCACTTAAAGCAGGAAAGTTTCACACGATTTCACCAAATTAATCACTCTTTGAATTTCAAAGTCAAATGCCACCACTTTATTTCGTGATTGTATTTTACTTCTGATACCAGTTGTTACGAGCGTGGCCTTAGTTCGTTATTTAAAACACAATATTTCAGATATCATAAACAAGTTCTTTCTTTTATTTAACTTCACTATTTACTTTTATAACACTTACAAACAATTATCAAATCAACTCTTTATAGTTATCGCTAGTACTGTACTTCTAATTATCGCAATAGTTTACTTCGTTCATTTCACTGTTGTTACGGCCCCCAAAGAAGTGTCCTTGTCAGTGTTAAATGTAAAGAGTCAAGTCCGTCCCTGCCGTGTTATGTGTATAGTTAAAACAGTTAATACTGCGTATATGTATTTTGCAGGAAATGACTGTCTATACTTGCTCGGATTGGCCTTAACTTCAACTGGTTACAGCTCTGGAAGTGCAGGGAATATTGCTTGGGAAAATTCTTCCTGGTCGAGAGTAATGTATATAATTAAAACAAAAAAAAAAGGAAAAAGGCATAAAATCCAATGGGAAGCAGAGATCTTACGTTTTAATCTGGTGCCACCCACTTTAAGGAGCTTTTTTTTTTTGTATCCGGTCGAAAAACAAATATTGTAAAAATAGTTAAGATTTATACAATTGTATAAAATAAGCTATGTAATATTCTTTGAATTATGTAAGGTAATTTTAGGGTACCCACTTGAAATATTATCTAGAAATTTTGAATAATTTTGCGCATTTACTGAATTTCCATTTTTCTTTAAAAGTAGAGCTTTACTAAAATTTTCATTTCCAAATTGTTAAATTATAATCGAGGGTTTTGTTTTTGCTAGTTAAAGTTTCGCAAAAGCCAGTTAGCGACAAATTACTATATTAGAAACATTGTTAAATAAATTTCTGCTTGCTGTCCAACATCATGAGATATAGTTCTAAAGGTGAAAAGTAACATTTCAAGTAAAAGCTCAGTCCTGCATTCTTTTAAGAAAATTTAAAACAAAACATTAATCAAACTTCAGTGAACGTAACCATAAAAGAAAATACTCAATGACTTTTTTTGTAACCATCGAATGCACAGTCTAAAAGCCCACTATTTTATTGACGGATGTACTAAAGTACAATTCGAGTCAAAAATACAAAAAAAAATTTTGGCACAGAGTTCAATATTGGAGACGAAGGGAAAATCGCTCTCTTCTTATCAGTCTCGTGAACAGTGCGGTCGAAAGTCAAAAACGTGCTTTCTAAAGTTGGCTTAAACTGAAGAAAAGAAAATTACTATTTAAATTACTATAAAAAAAAAAAAAAATCAAAGGTTGCCAGGAAACTTAAAATTACAAAGGAGGGATCAACAGGGATCCTTGGACTGAAGCAGGATTTATTTTTTTATTTCTTTGTTTTACGGCACGACCCTGGAAGGTCAAGGTGAAGGGCAGTAACCCGAAATCCTGTGGAAAAGAAAGCTAAGTACTTAATGTTATAATATACATTTACATATTGTTCTTTCAATCGACTGACTGGCTTAGTTTAGATAATTTTTCTTTTTAATTCATTTAAAGGTATAGCATCATATCATAGCCTGTAATGAGATTTTTTTTTTGAATTATATTTTATATGGGCTGACTCTATTGTTTTTTTTTTTTTTTTTGCTAAAGTGAGTGAATCCCCGTGATTTGTTGTATAGTTTATTCCAAAGCCGGTTTCGTGATATACCCGCAGTAGAGAAAATCACGTGGCGCCCATTTTAAAATCATAAACGAACCACCCCGTCTCCTGAGCCAGCTAGCACGTACCGCGGAGTACGTAGCATAAATTTGGCGCCCAACGTGGGGCCCGAAATGGTTAAGGGGAGCATAAATTCACAATTTGATCACCTTAACATCTTGTGATCAGGGTATAACCTATGCAACAATTTCGCGTGGGAATCGTAAAACGGAGCATCTGATTTTTTTTTTGTCCCATGATATAACTAGTATCAACGAATTTACAAACAAAAATTCTTTTTGAACATGTATAAGTTTCAATTATAATTATTTAAAAAAAAAAAAAAAATTTACAGCTGAAAAATGAAAAGGTCGTAAAGGTCATAGACATCACAGAATCGTTTTTTTTTATCGAAACTATGCGTATCATCAAAATTGCATTACAAGAATTCCAGGCACATTTTTGGATTTGCGATAAGTAGCTGTTTTTTTTTTTTTTGTGCATAGAAAATCGTCTCTTGGTATATCATTGTTGGCTGATGGCGCAAAGTGTGATCGGCACGCAGCTGTTTGATAGATGGATAATTTTTATAAATAGGTCAAGTTTTTAGTTCGCTTCGAGAATCGGAATCACTAGTATCACCGGCAGTGAGAGTACATACCTAATTGGGATATAGATTAATTTAACTTATTTGCCAGTCAGTCAAATTGTGTTTATGTTTATGTGCCGTATATTTCTGATTGCTGTGAAGTACATAATTACATTTCTTCTTCCTCCATCCCACATAATATTGTATAGTGATTTGCTCCGACAGAAATAAATCTTTGTGCTATTGAAGTTCGGAATATTATGTATTATGCAATGATATTGCTTGAAGTGTTGTTGAAGTGAGTTGACGTTTTAGCCATATTTTGAAACTTCAGTTTGTTTTCATTAATGATAACTATTCGGTGTCATCACATTAGTGCTAAATCAACAGAGGTAAAGATTTATTGGAATTTGGTTGAAAAAAGAAGGAATTTTTAGTTTATTAAGATCCAAACCGGTGAGTTACTCTCTTTTTCAACAGAAATTTCGGAAAGGAACAACTTTTTATATCTTCTATGGTGCCGACGCTATTTTTCTTTATAAGATCTCTAATAGTTTTATGTTGTTACTTTCTTTCGAAACATAATTTGTAACATAGTTTTCTTAGCATACGCACATACACACATGCACTTCCGCTACCTGCAGGATTTTGCAATTTAAACAGTTTTGAGTGTAAAAGATTTAAATGCTAGTTTAAAGAACGTAATGAAAATTAAATGGGAGTTAAATAATTTAAATTTTGGTGCTAAATCTGCGATTAACATTTTGAAGATGTCCAGTTAATCATTTCAAACTAATACGTGAAATTCATTCGGAAGTTTAAAATTTAATTTTGGAATTTTTTTTGTTGTTGTCGCTGTTTGAGTAAGTTTGGGTGGTAGATCAGAATTTGATTGCGTAGTTTGGAAAAGTCATTTTAATTTAGTGAGAAGAAAGTAAGCGAGATGCTTTAAAATTTTCTTAATACGAAGCGACTAGTTGAGCTGATTTAAAACTTAACTCAGCTATTTTCTACAAAGTATAGTCCAGTGGGAATTTATTATCCCAGTTTCATGATCGTTAAGTTAAGAAATAATAGCAATAGCTTTATGTAAGCTTGTTGTCAACAAGACTATAGATCTTTACCTAGTTATACCTACTTTATAAATATATATCTTAATTCTAAATTTTCTTTGAAATCACAGAGAAGTCTCTAATACAATTTATTATTTTTTTTTTGTGAAGACCTGGAATTATTGTTATGCTTATTTGCACTGCGAATTAAATAACTATAACCCTGTACATAGATATATTCGGTGTTCTTAGTCGGTCTGAAAATATTCAAAGTCTTTTGAATATCTTAGGTTATAACCTTGAACTTACATATCTAACGTTAGTGCTATTAATAGATACCTATTTCTCAGAGTCTCCTCCTTTTTTTTTAATTTATCCTGATCAATATTCTTATCAGAGTTCATTTTTTTGTTTTTGTGAGGATCTTGTTTTAGTACAGTGGTAAGCATCTTGAGTGTGTACCCAGAACGTTTAATTAAAGATTAAGTATTATTTTAGGCATTATATAGTCGAAGAAGTCAACTAATATACGGCGCGCTAGAAGTGATCGTTAGTGTTGTGTCATTCTAGTTCTAGCTTTTGTTTTTTTTATACTTCGAAGGCACGCTTCTCAATAGTATTTATTTTCGTACTCAATTTGGGAATAATACATACTTTATCTTAATATGGAGATTAACAGGCTTAATCAGGAAGAGCTCACTTACGAGCTTACCATCCGTGGTCTTCCAACGGGAAAAGTTGAAGAGATGAGAACCCATTTGAGGACTGCGTTTAAATTAGAAAGGTCAGGGAAATGTGTGTTTGTAGAACCATATCCAATCCCAGTTGAAGAAGACATGACTGCATTGAGTAAGAAACTAGACGAGATTAATACACTTATAGAATCATTTAGCGGGGACTTAGGATCGCCAGAATACAAGAAGATTTTAACGAAACTAGAATGGGCATTAGGGAGAGTTAAGATAGTCGAATCGGAAGAGGAGACTATTATTCAGGAAAAGAAGAAGATAAGAGGGGAACTGATATTAGCCCTGGGCGCTCTACAGGTTAAAGCAGAGGGGGATGATCAGGATAGTGATTTTTCGGATTCAGGTGATAATATGGTTACATCCCACAATGCGACAATCCTTGCTTCGTCGCGGTCACGAGTGCCACTCTATAAGTGGAATATAACTTTCTCGGGAGAGAAAAGCCAATCTTTAAATTCATTCTTGGAGAGAGTCACCGAATTGGCTGAAGCTAGGGGTGTTAGCAAGACGCAACTTTTCCGATCTGCTTTAGATCTTTTTTCTGGCCGCGCTCTGCTATGGTATCGAGCAAATAAGACTAGTTTCCACAGTTGGGTGGAGCTTGTTAAAGAACTGAAGAAGGAGTTCTTACCGGCCGATTATGATGACCGGCCTTTGGATGAAATCAAGAGAAGGACACAAGGTAAAGAAGAAACCATCGGGACTTATGTGGCAGTGATGTCGAGTATGTTTTCGCGTCTGATGGATTCTCTTAAGGAGATACAGCAGCTGCGGATTATCAAACGCAATATGAGTCCGTTTTATCAAACACAGTTAGGCCTTACAGAATTTGATACCATCCAAGAACTCGTTGATCTAGGAAGACGACTAGAAGCAGTTCGGCTATCTGTCGAAACATTCAATCCTCCCCCTTCAAAACGTAACACCAGCTTATTAGAGCCAGACCTGGCTTATGTTGCTTCCGAAGATCCAGTTGTCTCCATATTATCAGGTAATCAAAATAATTCTAAACAGAGAATAAAATGTTTTAAGTGTGGTCATGAAGGTCACATAGCACGTTTCTGCCGACAACATCTGAAATGTTTTGGCTGCGGTGCGCCAGGCACAATCAAATCTAGGTGTAATAATTGCAGGGGTTCTCAATTTCAGAGAGCACATAGTAGTAATAACTCTGAGACCCAACCTACTCAAAATATGGGAAACGGGAGTCGAGCTCGAGTATAAGCGGCGTTTCGAGCTCAGCTGAATCATTCAAGGCCGCAGTAACCAAAGAAAATTCTACTAGCAGGAATGATCATACATTATGCACTTTAGTGGATTACGTTTTTACTCAGATAAAAGATGATGTGCGTCCATTCTTGACAGTATCTATTTTTGGAACAGAAATTGTAGGGTTACTTGACTCAGGTGCCTCCCGTACAATTATTGGGGGAGTAGGATGGAGTTTGTTAGAGAATTTAAAATTGACTTTCAAAGATGCCAGTGTTCAGTCTGTAACGCTAGCCAACGGGGAAAAGGTGAAAGTTTTAGGTGAAGTTAGCGTACCTCTGAAATTGTGCGATCGGGTAAAAGTTTTGAATGTTATAGTCATTCCCGAGCTGCCCCATAGCATGATATTTGGTGCGGACTTCTGGAGAGTAATGGACATATCAGTAAATTTGGCTAAGGATTCTTGGGAGTTTGCAGTTAAAGATAGAGAGAACTATGTGTGTTCATTAGCAAGTCAATCAAAATTATCACCAAAAGAAAAAGATCAATTGGAGTTAGTAATTAAGAGAGCGGAAAGGAAAATGGGTAAAGGTCTAGGTTGCGCAAATCAGGTTGAACATGTAATACAGGCTGATTCAACACCTATCAAACAGAGATATTATCCTGTTTCGCCAGCAATACAAAAAATAATTAACGACGAATTAAATAAAATGCTTCAGGAGGGTATTGTTGAGCCATCAAGTAGTCCGTGGGCATCGCCAATAGTCATGGTTAGAAAGAAAGATGGAACCTACCGCTTTTGTGTTGACTTTAGGAAACTAAATAAGATGACGAAAAAAGACGCTTATCCCTTACCCTACGTTTCCGCGACACTTGATAAGCTGAGGGATGCACGATTTATGTCCTCTTTGGACATCAAGTCAGCTTTTTGGCAGGTTCCAATGGCGGAAGGCTCCAAGCAATTTACAGCGTTCACCGTCCCGGGAAGAGGACTTTTTCAGTTCAGGCGAATGCCCTTTGGTTTGACCAACTCTCCTGCAACCTGGCAACGGTTAATTGATACAGTTCTCTCTGGTTATTTAGAAGATCATGTCTTTGTGTACCTAGATGATGTAATAATAGTTACTCAAACTTTCGAAGAGCATTTGCACGTATTAGAAGAAGTTTTGAATCGGTTATATGAAGCGGGGCTGGTGATAAATTATGAAAAATGCGAGTTTTGTAGGCCAGAACTGCGTTATCTCGGTTATATTGTTGGTGAGCATGGTCTCCAGGTAGACCCAGACAAAGTAAAATGTATTTTGAACATACCTAGTCCTAAATCCGTCACAGAAGTTCGAAGGTTCATTGGGACAGTAGCGTGGTATAGGACATTTGTACAAAACTTTTCCTCATTAATTGCGCCTATAACTGAGCTACTTAAGAAAAATAAAAGGTTCCTGTGGTCCCCGGAATGTGAGGATGCATTCCAAGTAGTTAAGAATAAATTGATCTCTGCACCTATTTTAACTTGTCCGGATTTCAGCTTTCCCTTTTGTGTACACACTGATGCCTCAGGATATGGATTAGGAGCAGTTTTAATGCAAACTGTCAATGGACAAGATAGGATAATAGCGTACTTAAGTCGATCGCTAAATCGTTGCGAAAAGAACTATTCTATAACCGAAAGAGAATGTCTAGCGGTTTTATGGGCTATTGAGAAGCTCAGACCTTATCTGGAAGGTATGCGGTTTTCGGTAATCACGGATCACGCGTCTCTAGTCTGGTTACATAACCTCAAAGAACCTACCGGGAGATTGGCTCGGTGGGCAATGCGACTACAGCAGTACGACTTCGAAATAACTCATAGAAAAGGTAAAGAACATCTTCTTCCAGACTGGCTCTCGAGATCAGTACAGGTGGTTAATTGTATAAGAGCGGAGATAGGATCAGGTGACAAGTGGTATCGTAAAATGAAAAAGCAGGTTACAGATAATCCTTCCAGGTACCCAGATTGGCGTTTTGAGGATGGAAACTTATTGAAGCATATCCGGCCTAGGTATCCCGCTCTTTCTGTAGAAGCAGATTCATGGAAGCAGGTAATTCCTAAAGAACAACGAAGTAAAGTCATATGTAATGCACACGACGCACCGATCGCGGGGCACTGTGGTGTTCAAAAAACGTATGACCGCGTTAGTCAACAATTTTATTGGCCGAAAATGAAAGCGGACATCTCGAGTTATATAAAGAAGTGTCTAGTATGTCAATCGGTCAAACCAGTCTTGAAGAAGCCAGCTGGACTTATGGTTAGTCGCAAAGTTGCTGATAAGCCTTGGGAGTCCATCGGTATGGATCTGATAGGCCCTTTGCCGCGTTCTAGTCGCGGTTATTCATACATTTTAACTATAGTCGACCAATTCAGTAAGTTTCCTATGTTATCCCCGGTACGCGCAGCTACAGCTCATTCTATTTCTTCCATCTTAGAGGACAATGTCTTTCTATTGCTAGGTGTTCCAGAATCTTTAATCTGCGACAATGGACCCCAGTTCAAGAGTCGTGAATTTAAAAAGCTTTGTGATGAGTATGGAGTCGAAATAAGATATACTGCTTTTTATCACCCCCAAGCAAACCCGTCCGAAAGAACTAACCAAATAATTAAAGCTATGCTACGTGCATACGTATCAGATAACCATCAAAACTGGGATTTACATTTATCAAAAATCGCGTGTGCCATCCGCACGTCCACCCAAGAAAGTAGTAGGTTGACCCCATTTTTCATTAATTTCGGCCGCGAAATGGTCACTTTTGGAAAAGCTCACCGTAAGTTGAAATCTAGTGAATCCTATGATCCAGTAGCTCGATCCAAGGCCCTGGAAGAAGTCGTAAGGGACGTTAAAAGAAGGTTAGAAGAATCGGCAAAGCATAGAAAGAAAGTGTATGACTTACGACGCAGGGATGAAAGATATTATATTAATGATCTTGTTTGGCGAAAAAATTATGTTTTATCAGAAGCCTCGAAATTCTTTAATGCAAAGCTGGCGCCTAAATACATCGGCCCTTTCAAAATTGTAGAAGTATTGTCGCCCTGGACATATGCACTGCAGGATGAGACAGGTAAAGATAGGGGTGTGTGGCACACCAAAGACCTTAAGCCTTTCGGTGGGCATCAACCAGATGACTGAGTCTTTCTTCTCGTAGTTATATAGATCCATATGCATATGTATATTATATTATATAATCGAATTCACTCGGCGCATAGCTGAACATCTACCTTTTTTTGAATTTGGATAGTTAAACAGATTTGAAAGAGATTTCTACGAAATCTCCCGGAGGAAGGGGAAGTGTGTTACGGCCCCCAAAGAAGTGTCCTTGTCAGTGTTAAATGTAAAGAGTCAAGTCCGTCCCTGCCGTGTTATGTGTATAGTTAAAACAGTTAATACTGCGTATATGTATTTTGCAGGAAATGACTGTCTATACTTGCTCGGATTGGCCTTAACTTCAACTGGTTACAGCTCTGGAAGTGCAGGGAATATTGCTTGGGAAAATTCTTCCTGGTCGAGAGTAATGTATATAATTAAAACAAAAAAAAGGAAAAAGGCATAAAATCCAATGGGAAGCAGAGATCTTACGTTTTAATCTGGTGCCACCCACTTTAAGGAGCTTTTTTTTTTGTATCCGGTCGAAAAAAAAATATTGTAAAAATAGTTAAGATTTATACAATTGTATAAAATAAGCTATGTAATATTCTTTGAATTATGTAAGGTAATTTTAGGGTACCCACTTGAAATATTATCTAGAAATTTTGAATAATTTTGCGCATTTACTGAATTTCCATTTTTCTTTAAAAGTAGAGCTTTACTAAAATTTTCATTTCCAAATTGTTAAATTATAATCGAGGGTTTTGTTTTTGCTAGTTAAAGTTTCGCAAAAGCCAGTTAGCGACAAATTACTATATTAGAAACATTGTTAAATAAATTTCTGCTTGCTGGCCAACATCATGAGATATAGTTCTAAAGGTGAAAAGTAACATTTCAAGTAAAAGCTCAGTCCTGCATTCTTTTAAGAAAATTTAAAACAAAACATTAATCAAACTTCAGTGAACGTAACCATAAAAGAAAATACTCAATGACTTTTTTTGTAACCATCGAATGCACAGTCTAAAAGCCCACTATTTTATTGACGGATGTACTAAAGTACAATTCGAGTCAAAAATACAAAAAAAAATTTTGGCACAGAGTTCAATATTGGAGACGAAGGGAAAATCGCTCTCTTCTTATCAGTCTCGTGAATAGTGCGGTCGAAAGTCAAAAACGTGCTTTCTAAAGTTGGCTTAAACTGAAGAAAAGAAAATTACTATTTAAATTACTATAAAAAAAAAAATTCAAAGGTTGCCAGGAAACTTAAAATTACAAAGGAGGGATCAACAGGGATCCTTGGACTGAAGCAGGATTTATTTTTTTATTTCTTTGTTTTACGGCACGACCCTGGAAGGTCAAGGTGAAGGGCAGTAACCCGAAATCCTGTGGAAAAGAAAGCTAAGTACTTAATGTTATAATATACATTTACATATTGTTCTTTCAATCGACTGACTGGCTTAGTTTAGATAATTTTTCTTTTTAATTCATTTAAAGGTATAGCATCATATCATAGCCTGTAATGAGAATTTTTTTTTGAATTATATTTTATATGGGCTGACTCTATTGTTTTTTTTTTTTTTTGCTAAAGTGAGTGAATCCCCGTGATTTGTTGTATAGTTTATTCCAAAGCCGGTTTCGTGATATACCCGCAGTAGAGAAAATCACGTGGCGCCCATTTTAAAATCATAAACGAACCACCCCGTCTCCTGAGCCAGCTAGCACGTACCGCGGAGTACGTAGCACTGTCTGAAGAAGACTACCTCCTAGTTGTGAGAAGCGCCGTATTTATATTCAACGAATTATCCGAGAACCTTCCTGAATATTCTGTTCTCCGAACCCAAAGTTTACTAGGATGTCACTAACCTAAAGGTGTTTCTATTTCCAACAGATGACGCTTATGTCACTTTGTGGCGCGTAACAATATTTACCAAATTTCAGTTTCCGGTTTTCCTCTAAAAAAATCCATTATTTTAGTTTTTTGAGCATACAACATTATCGCACATCTTTTATCTCCCATTATCATCCGTAAAACAGCAGCTGATTCACTCTTCGTTTGGCATAACGAATGGTTGAACCTACTCGTTAAATAATGAAGGGTTTGCGTTCGATATATAACGAATGCAGATTTCAGGAATGCTGCTGTTGTGACTGTACCTTTATTTCAACCAGGAGTCACTGGATTCCAACGAGGTAATAACTAAAGGAGATGCAATCATATGTATGATCCGTGTACATGAGAGTACCCAAAATTGACCTGCATTTGTGTATGTTTCATTCCGCCATTTTTGGTCTTCGCTGTCAGATCCATACTTAGGTTTGGTTTGTTTTGGGCTTTGCGCATTGACGCAGGAAAACTCATGAAATAACCGTAGGGGCACGAAGCAAATATTACTCAAAAACTTTTTATCTCTGAACTTTTCTTCTTAATTATTGTTATGGTAATATGTTGAGTGATTGGCTTGGACGTGAAGTCCGAACTGCCAGCATGAGCTGACAGATCACTCGATGACAGCGATAGCACAGGGCGTCACGCTAGCACCTCGGCTAAGGGTGGCGGAGAGTGTGGGGGGAGTTCCCGAAATAACCTGCCGCTTGTCATCACCCATAATCAAAAAAAAGTTTCGTGCCTTCAACAAACAAGCCAGCACACACTCGGTCCTGAAGGGACCCTTACGTCACTTACCTGTAGTTTGGGTGGAAGGCGTAGGTGTTATTACCTTCCTTTGCCAGCCCCATCCTCCCAATTGACCTTGGGTGGCACTATTTTCCAAAGTCCCTTGGCTGACCTGTCAAGAGAGACGAGAGCGGACCTAGACGACCCCTATGCTAGAGGAGAGGGCTCCAGGATGTGAGAGGAATTACAAAGACATTAAAGCGTCATCACGTTATAAATTCTGTTTATTCAGCAAATCGATATGTACTTCACTATTCACTAGTTCGGATTGCATTTAAACTGACGGATAACAAAAAAGTTGAATTGCTGAGTGTAGTGACATAAGAATCATCGAGGACTGGAAGTACGAGACCGCTAGGGCACTCGATATCTCAAAGCTCTATCAGGAATAGAAGATTCCGAATCAAAAATTACAGTGCAACGATAACCTTGTCTCTTCCTACCACTTTACATAACGTCAGAGTCAACGAGACTTATCAGCAGAAACTGCTCTCAAATGAATTATTACGTTAACTTTATCGAGAAAAGATATGTTAGATCTAAACTTACAAAAAATTATAACCTAACACTTCTGCTTATCAGTTGAAATTCCAAAATCATCTAGACTAATATCGTTATATTAATTTAGCAAAAGGAAATATTTCAAATCGAAATCAACTGCACAAACAATGAAAAATTGAGTTCATAATTATTAATCTACGTGCAGCGCCATTGAGGCTAATCATTATTGTAGTAATTTAGAAATAAACAAAAAAATACGTTAACTTTATCGAGAAAAGATATGTTAGATCTAAACTTACAAAAAAATTATAACCTAACACTTCTGCTTATCAGTTGAAATTCCAAAATCATCTAGACTAATATCGTTATATTAATTTAGCAAAAGGAAATATATCAAATCGAAATCAACTGCGCAAACAATGAAAAATTGAGTTCATAATTATTAATCTACGTGCAGCGCCATTGAGGCTAATCATTATTGTATTAATTTAGAAATAAACAAAAAAAAGAAATTTTTTCTTTTTAAATCACTTTACCACACAGAAGATCCCAGATGAAATGGGTATAAATTACCTTGTTTATGAACTTGTTCCTCCATGAAGGCCTCCTGGAGAGTTCTACCGTTTCTGTAGCCCTGCAAATAAGTCACAAAAGAAACTTCGTGCCTGGGATTTTCTTCACAATAAAAATTTACTCTAGGTTTATAAAGCCGTCAGGGCCAACCTGATTACTTATCTCTATATATCATGCACTAATCTAGTTATTAAACTCATTCCGTTTTCATTCCGCAAGGTTATAGATTATCAGCCGCTGGTATACTAAATTCAAAGCACAATATGATTTTTTTCGCTGTTGCACAGGCTACCGTATGCCGCTTGTTATACGTGTTCTATGGCATCAATGCAAATACCTCATACCATCATATGACGTTCAGGTGCTTCGCTGCTATAATACGTCGAATCTATTAACACAGGGTAATTAAGTACTGTTCAACTGAATGATTCAGTTAATTAGGATTTCAGATGTCCTGTAGAATTCCTTCTGGCATCAATATATAAACAATCGATAAATGAATGAATAAATCACGGGGCAAACGGTGTATGGAATGTAGGCATATCCCTTCAAGTTCGCTTCAAGACCTCCGTATACCTTGGTCTCGTACGTATCGCGACGTACAGCCAGGTAAAACAGAAAAGATAAAAAGGCGCAAAATGTCTACCTATGGGTACCTTAATTTTTCCTTGAAATTCGCTCCTTTTCCGTGCTTCAAATTGTTTCTTGCTTGTGCATTAGGGGCTGCATGCCGATGCTGCTTCGATCAGGTTTCTATTATTAATCAGTTTACCATTTTCCGATCAACTGGATTTTTAATATCTTGTTCACCAACTTGGGATTGATACTTTTGATAACTTTTTATGACTTGATACAAAAATATAAACTTCACTTTTAATTTTTTTTTCGATTAATTTTTATCATGCCAGTAGTACTTATCACGCCTCTGCTTTTCTTCTTCTTCTTTTCCCTCCTGTCTGTCGTCCCCGCATGTCACGCGAGCTTGATGAAGCATTGCTTCGTCGAGGTGCGCTCAGTACGTGGTTCTACTTGAGGGCCGGCGTACATGCTGCAGTATTTCCGTGTAGCATATTGCTATATGCAATACGCTACGACCATAACAATACAGAGTGGTCTACACCACCTGTGGTTCAGACGACGCTGAAAGATGGTCGACTGAGCTAGCCGGTCTTAAACATAGGCCTCATCACTGCGGGCGCTCAATGTGTGTCTCGACCCACGACCCAATGCTTTCCCCATCACTCGGACTCTACTTCCGATAACGCGTCGAGGATACATCCCTGAAGTCTCGTCAGTCTTCGATCAGACTTCGACATCCTTCTCCGTGTGGGAAGTCAAAGGTACATCGACAAGCTGGTAACCTAAAGAATCCAGCCGGTCGATGCCTCTCTGCCCTCCTTCACCGAGATGCTGAGGAAGCTTTGCGATCAGCAACCTAAAGAACTGCTCACCAGGCTTTCCCGGCGCAATATCTCACCCTGATCTCAGACTGGCGATTGTTCAAGGGTGTGTCTCCAAGGCGTCGTCGAAGTATGTTGACAGCCGAATATGGGAATGGATTTCAACAGGTATATCACCCACCATTGACGGGGCAATAGGAGGGCTTCGTGATATCCTATAGTTTACCAGTTAAGCTGGCTGGATGCCTTCTTAGGGCTACCAGGAATAGATCTAGTACTACTATGTCCGACGATTACCGAAATGTTGCAGCTGGACAGACAAGGAAAAATTTTCCTCCTAATGAAGCCGATCCGGAAGGGACTATAAAAGGTTATCTACTCATAAGCGGTAGAGGTGCTATGATGAGATTGACTTTCAACAGGTATATCACCCACCATTGACGGGGCAATAGGAGGGCTTCGTGATATCCTATAGTTTACCAGTGAAGCTGGCTGGATGCCTTTTTAGGGCTACCAGGAATAACGACAATAGGTATGGGTGACGTTTTCATAATGATGATCACTGCTTGATGTCTTTGGCGTGATAGACACCCAACAGTTTTTCCCGCAGATCTTCAAGCTCGTATAGTGAGCTTCCTTTCTTTGCCCTGACACGACATTTCACAAATTTCCGTCCCAGTTTAGCACTAGTCTGCTGTTGGAAATTGCTTTGAGCAAAATTTCGTCTAAATACTTCTTGACCCACTTTGAAATCGACAGGTTTCGCCCTGAGATTGTAGGCTCTTGAACCCTGTTCGAATGCATGTTGTAAATTTTCCTGCACTCTCGCACGGAGCAATCTCATCTTGTCTTCTGCATCCACTCTCAATGACTCATTAAGAGTTCCAAGGCTCCTCAAGATGGTGTAGGAGCTGCCATGTTCAATCATTTGTTGACCGAAGAGTGTTCGATAGGGAGAGAAACCAGTAGCTTGATGGAAAGAGCTCCTGAGGGAACTAGCTACATGACTTAGTTTCTCATCCCATCTCGTGTGTTCCTTCTTCATATATGCTCTAATCCCCGACAATAGAGACCTATTTACTCGCTCTGAGGCGTTTGCTTGCGGCGAGTAAACTGCCGTTCGCAAGTGCTTCACCCCATACTTATCCAGTAATCTGGTGAACTGAGTCGAGCAAAACTGGACTCCATTGTCAGAGACGATCACTTCAGGAACTCCGAATACGTGGAACACTTCGGTCTCAATGAATTGGCACACATTGAGTGTGGACGCTTTTCTCATAGGTTTGAGAATGGGGAATTTTGAAAAGTGGTCAAGAACTATCAGAATGCAGACGTTTCCTTTAACTGACCTAGGATATGGACCTAAGAAATCAATGTACAGCTTTTGCCATGGTCGTTCTGTCACAGATTGAACTCTCATAGGTGGTCGCAAAATAGTATTAGGAGCTTTCGTTTCTTTACACACGTCACAGGCGCCTACGTAATTTTTGACATCAACTGTCATTCGTGGCCAGTACAGATGTCTTCGCAAACGTTCCAGTGTTTTCCCTATGCCCCCGTGTGAAGCTAGTGGCGGATCATGAGCCCTTGAAATGACGACGTTGACAAGCCCTCGTGGAATCCAAAGCTTCCAAGCTTCTTCTTCCTGAATAGAATCGCCTGTTCTCGGAACAGTCCTGATATAAACGAAATCATCCCTGACGCAAAGATCTGGTAGTTTGCCAGAAGTCGTCTTAACCTTATGCCTCAGTTCCTCATATTCCAACGAGTTGAAATATGGCGAACTAAGGTCAACTTCCGGGCCAGAATCTTTGTTTGTGTTCAGGCTGTCACAATGAATGCGTGACAGCGCATCAGGGACGACGTTCAGGCTTCCTTTTCTGTGCTCAATAGTGAAGTCGAAGCCCTGTAGCTTCAGACTCCACCGTGCAAGTTTACCGCTGAGGTCCTTTTGAGACATCAGCCATTTCAAGCTCGCATGATCCGTCACTATCTTAAACGGCATGAGTTCTATGAAGGCCCGGAACTTCTGTACGCTCAAGATTGCAGCTAAGCATTCTTGCTCTGTGACGGTGTAATTTCTTTGTGCTGAGTTCAACTTTTTCGAGACATAGGCTATTGGCTTCTCGTGGCCATCGTCATCTAGTTGAAGCAGCACTCCTCCAATACCTTGTTGGCTCGCATCGCACTGGATAACGAACGGTTTGGTGAAGTCTGGACTCACTAGCAACGGAGCAGAAGTAAGTTTCTTCTTTAAAAGATCAAGAGACGTCTGGGCTTCAGGTGTCCATTTGAACTGACTCGGGTTTTTCAAAGTGTCTGTAATGGAGGCAGTCAAATCAGCATAGTTCGGGATGAACCGTCTATACCATCCCGCCATACCTAGTAGGCGTCGGGCCTGCCGAACAGTTTTAGGTGACGGATAGTCAACTATGGCTGAAATTTTGTCAGGGTCAGTTCTCATACCTCCCTTTCCTACAATGACTCCCAAGTATTTAGTCTCTTTGATACAAAACTTACTCTTCTCGACGTTGATAGTAAGGCCAGCTTTCCTCAAACAATCCGCAACACGGGCTAGCAGCGTGAGATGAGTATCGAAGTCTGAAGACAGAATTAATAAATCGTCTAAATAGACGAGAACGTTCTCACGAAGATCGAAAGGAATGACTTTATCCATTAGGCGGCACATAGTCTGTGGAGCGTTGCATAGGCCGAATGGCATCACTGTGCACTGATAGAGAGGATGACCAGGTACTGTGAAAGCGGTCTTCTCTCTGGAATCAGCGTCCAGTGGGATCTGCCAGAAGGCGTCTTTCAGGTCCAGGCTCGTTATGTAATTTGCCGGAGGAAGTCGACTAAGAAGGGCGTCTATCTGCGGTAGCGGATAGGCATCCTTCTTCGTAACAGAGTTGACCTTCCTGGCGTCAAAACAAAGACGGACCTTTCCAGGCTTCCTTACCAGAACAACTGGAGAGCTCCAAGGACTCTGGCTCTCCTCTATCACACCCAGCGATAGCATTCGCTCTAACTCAGCATCCATTAAACTTTGTACTGCCGGCGAAATCGGATAAAAGCGCTGTTTTATCGGGGCGGCGTCATTCGTTTCAATTTTGTGAGTGACCAATGATGTTTTCCCAAGGCCTAAAGAGGCGAAAGAGGGGAAAAGCTGTTTTGTGGCTTCTAAGCGTTGCTGACCGAAACTAGAAAGGACGCGGCAGTCGGTGTCAGAGGTAGCTATCCCACTTGGATTCACTTCTGCGACTATACCCAGGACATCTGGAGCCAACCCAAATAGACGCCAGAAGTCTATTCCCAGATATAGTGCCTGTGTGAGCCCAGGAACCACGTAAAAACGCACGTTATGGGTCTTACCACGGAAAGTGACGTCCAAGTTCACATGACCATGAACAGTCGTCATGGCACCATTTGCTACTTGGACCTGTGTTCGATACCTCTTCCATTCGACATCTGCTTCCACAAGCTTCTCTAGAGCTCCCTGGCCTAGGATACTGACAGTGGCACCACTATCAAGTAATCCATTCTCAGTTCGCCCGAGCAGCTTTACTTCGGCGTACGGTCGAATGTCGTCTGGCATCGACACGGAAATCTGTGCCAATTTTTTCCTTTCTTGTTTCCTCCGTCGACAGTATTCCCGCCAACGAACGGTTGATTGCTTCTTTTTCGGTCGCATATCCCGGTCAGGAAACATAATGTCAGCTAACTCCGCCACTGAGGAGAAGATTCGGTTTCTTGCTGCGTTATATTTCTGCAGACGCGTATGATACGGAGTCAGTGGATATAAAACTGGCTCACGCCCACTCGTCATATCAGAGCTTGGTGGCCGTTTTAAAACAGAAATGACAGGAGGCCAAATCTCCTGCTCAGTAACTTTTTCGGCTACACGTGCGATAGGTGTCAATGGGACATCGAAGATTAAAGACTCTTCTAAAGAAGTGTCTAATAAGGTCATGGGCTCCCCAGAAGTGGAAATGGGAGCTTGAAGGTCTGCGGAGAAATCTACTAAGTTCTCTGCCTCTGCCAATGAAGTAATCGTACAATCCGGTGTTTCTCTGATATCACCAGAGTCACTGAATGATATCAGAGGACATGTTAGGGAGTTATCATGAGTGTCTGCTACTGGAGCGGACTTTCCTCCTTGTTCAGAGCTTGAACTGGAGAGTTCGTTGTCGTTGCTGCTTGCGACGTCGACGCTGGTCGGAAAGAGGTGTTGGTATTCCCAACCCGTCTCTCGTTTTTCTGTCTGCAGTAGCGGCAATCGGGCTTGAAAACATTCTTGCGCCCGCATCCATAGCAGAACGCAATTTGTCTCTCTTGTCTACAATCTTGATAAAAGTGACCGGACTGATCACAGTACCAGCACGTGATAGGGTTTTTTGCCGAGATACTAGCTATATCACCTAGGCCGTTGTCACTGCCTGTCGCTAATGCCAGTTCAGGGTCTAAAGTTGGAAAATTGTCGACTTCGTGCACCCGTTGGTTCCGGTAAAGGTTCCAACTGCCAGCTGTCGCAATGCGTGTCTGCATAGCTTGGATACGCGTGACCAGCGATCTCAGCTGTCCTATCGTATCAGTAGGATGCAGACAGATTTTTTCTTGAATCTCCGGCAAGAGATTTGATTTGACAATCTCCAGAAATTCTTGGTCTGGCATAGCATTCTGTAGCTGATCGCGCAGCAACCCCAAATGGTGGTGGTACATTGCGAACAGTTCACCAGGCTTTTGTTTTCTAGACATCAGTTGGAATCTAGTCTTCAGATCATCTTTAGGCGTCCCCCATTCATTATACAATCCCATCTTGATGACGTCCCAAGTTGGAAATGGATTTTGCCTTAGTACTGACCAATACCAGTCCTTCGCTGGTCCTGTCAATAGCGTAAGCATATTTCTGACTAGTAATCCAAAATCTCCTTCAAGAGCGGAGTGCGTGAGCGCTTCGACTAGTGAAGATGAACTCGTCGACAGAGAGGTCCGAGTTATTCCCGTTATATGTCAGGTTCCATCTCCTGATTGGGCTGCCTGATCGTCGGTATCCTACATTAGCAGGAACACGCATAGGTGGTGGAGGGGGTTGAGGTGGTTGGGGTGGCATGAAGTTCTGTTGGGGCTGATTCGGAGGTTGACCAAACGTTTGACCAAAAGGTGGTGATGGTCTTGAAAATGATTGCCTTCCCCTATTGGGGAAGTCGTTTGACGGCCTCTGGTTACTCCTGGACGAACTAGGTCTCGCAAAGCCTACTGGCGGCATTTCTGCTGCCAATTGCTGTCTGATACTGTCTCCTAACTCAGACCGCAGAACATTTAAACCCTGCTGGAGACCTCGGTTTATTAGGTCTTCCATCTTTACGCTCAAGCCTGCTATCAGCGCATCCGTAGCAGCTGAGGGGTTGTGGTCTTGAGCCTTACGCTCTGGACTATCACGTCGAGGACTAGGGTTAACAAACGTCCTTGAATGTAAGTCAGGCATTCCAGGAGACAACGATCGTCGATTAGAGGGAGGTCGGTCAAAGTTAAGGTTTGGCAATTCAAAGGTTGGCAATGAGTCGCGCCTGGCTGACTGCGCGGCCTTCGCTTTCTTTGGCTTTTTTGGAAAAGCACCCGTGTAACTAGTGATGTCTTGTGGCGTGAGGCAGCGTCGACAGTTAGGGCAACTGGAATGTGCGCCTACCCAAGTTTGGATGCATGCCTCGTGAAAGACATGTCCACACGTGGTCATGACGGGCTTCTGTTCAGCTGACCAGCTTGTGTCTCGACAGATAGTGCATGGCTCACGTAACCTAGTCACTTCGTTCGGCCCAGGAGGCGGTGTCCTCATTGTAGCCATCGTAAGTCAAAGTTGGGAAAAGTTCTACAAACCAAAGGTTTGAGAGAAAAAACAGTCAGAGAAATTAAAAAAATCCCAGAAATCGATGCTAACAAGCTACTAACTTTAAAATTTGAACGTTGGGACAAGATACTATAATTTGAAAACGTGTTCCCAAACGTCTGAAGAAGTACAAAGAAATTCTTTTCAAAAAAAATTAAAGCTTTGAAAAGTTCGCTGAGTATTCTCGAATCGAGACAATACACATGCGAGTGACAATAATCCAATTCGGAAATGTGACGTTTAAAAAAAAATTCCACAATAAACAATTCTCCTTCACTTCCCTAAGCCAACTCTCAACACAAGAGGTCAGGCCACTCTCTCTATCCCTCAAGGTCAGAAACGAAATACAGGCAAGCGACGTGAGTGTGTGCATTGAAAAAGTTAGAGCTCTTGCAGAAATCTGGGAAGAGTAAAGTCGGAGGCACCAGAGACTGAGAATGTCACTAGAGATTCTTCAGCCAGGCAGTTAGCAGTATGCCAACTCCTGATTACTGAAGATCTCCAGCATCAATCCCATCCTCGGGTGACTCTTCCTCCTCTTCTTCACCGGCTTATCGTGTCCAGTCAGTTCGCTAGCTAGGCAGAGTCATGAGTCTGGTCAACTAATTAGCGGGAAGCCAAGAAGTTGTCTCTCAGATTCACAACTCTGTCCAGCCAGTTGGCTGGCAGAGACACGTTTCCACAAGAGTTCACGAACAATTGGTGAGGCCACCTACCATTTCCATGGCAGAAGGCCAGCGGGAAAGATCATTCAAAAAGTTCATAAAAATTCAAAAAAAAAAAAAAAATCAACTATTCGGACTTGAGGCTTGACTGAAGTCAAACCTAAAGTCGAACTTACAAAACTTCCAAAAATTCCAAAAACTTTACGTTACTTTACCAATTCTCAAACACATCAAAGCTAGAAAAACTTTACTTTACTTTCAAAAACTTTACTTTACAGAAAAATTTCAATTAATAACAAACAATTAAACCCAGGTCTGCATATAACTTCCACTGGATATGAGACTTGAGGTCAATCAACTAGCAGATACCAGATGATCATATCACTCAGAGTCCCAGTCCCCAGTAAAATTTATACTTAGACCACCGAAGTCTAATTGAGGTGGCCCCACGTTGGGCGCCATTTTGTTATGGTAATATGTTGAGTGATTGGCTTGGACGTGAAGTCCGAACTGCCAGCATGAGCTGACAGATCACTCGATGCCAGCGATAGCACAGGGCGGCACGCTAGCACCTCGGCTAAGGGTGGCGGAGAGTGTGGGGGGAGTTCCCGAAATAACCTGCCGCTTGTCATCACCCATAATAAAAAAAAAAGTTTCGTGCCTTCAACAAACAAGCCAGCACACACTCGGTACTGAAGGGACCCTTACGTCACTTACCTGTAGTTTGGGTGGAAGGCGTAGGTGTTATTACCTTCCTTTGCCAGCCCCATCCTCCCAATTGACCTTGGGTGGCACTATTTTCCAAAGTCCCTTGGCTGACCTGTTAAGAGAGACGAGAGCGGACCTAGACGACCCCTATGCTAGAGGAGAGGGCTCCAGGATGTGAGAGGAATTACAAAGACATTAAAGCGTCATCACGTTATAAATTCTGTTTATTCAGCAAATCGATATGTACTTCAATATTCACTAGTTCGGATTGCATTTAAACTGACGGATAACAAAAAAGTTGAATTGCTGAGTGTAGTGACATAAGAATCATCGAGGACTGGAAGTACGAGACCGCTAGGGCACTCGATATCTCAAAGCTCTATCAGGAATAGAAGATTCCGAATCAAAAATTACAGTGCAACGATAACCTTGTCTCTTCCTACCACTTTACATAACGTCAGAGTCAACGAGACTTATCAGCAGAAACTGCTCTCAAAAGAATTATTACGTTAACTTTATCGAGAAAAGATATGTTAGATCTAAACTTACAAAAAATTATAACCTAACACTTCTGCTTATCAGTTGAAATTCCAAAATCATCTAGACTAATATCGTTATATTAATTTAGCAAAAGGAAATATTTCAAATCGAAATCAACTGCACAAACAATGAAAAATTGAGTTCATAATTATTAATCTACGTGCAGCGCCATTGAGGCTAATCATTATTGTATTAATTTAGAAATAAACAAAAAAATACGTTAACTTTATCGAGAAAAGATATGTTAGATCTAAACTTACAAAAAAATTATAACCTAACACTTCTGCTTATCAGTTGAAATTCCAAAATCATCTAAACTAATATCGTTATATTAATTTAGCAAAAGGAAATATATCAAATCGAAATCAACTGCACAAACAATGAAAAATTGAGTTCATAATTATTAATCTACGTGCAGCGCCATTGAGGCTAATCATTATTGTATTAATTTAGAAATAAACAAAAAAAAGAAATTTTTTCTTTTTAAATCACTTTACCACACAGAAGATCCCAGATGAAATGGGTATAAATTACCTTGTTTATGAACTTGTTCCTCCATGAAGGCCTCCTGGAGAGTTCTACCGTTTCTGTAGCCCTGCAAATAAGTCACAAAAGAAACTTCGTGCCTGGGATTTTCTTCACAATAAAAATTTACTCTAGGTTTATAAAGCCGTCAGGGCCAACCTGATTACTTATCTCTATATATCATGCACTAATCTAGTTATTAAACTCATTCCGTTTTCATTCCGCAAGGTTATAGATTATCAGCCGCTGGTATACTAAATTCAAAGCACAATATGATTTTTTTCGCTGTTGCACAGGCTACCGTATGCCGCTTGTTATACGTGTTCTATGGCATCAATGCAAATACCTCATACCATCATATGACGTTCAGGTGCTTCGCTGCTATAATACGTCGAATCTATTAACACAGGGTAATTAAGTACTGTTCAACTGAATGATTCAGTTAATTAGGATTTCAGATGTCCTGTAGAATTCCTTCTGGCATCAATATATAAACAATCGATAAATGAATGAATAAATCACGGGGCAAACGGTGTATGGAATGTAGGCATATCCCTTCAAGTTCGCTTCAAGACCTCCGTATACCTTGGTCTCGTACGTATCGCGACGTACAGCCAGGTAAAACAGAAAAGATAAAAAGGCGCAAAATGTCTACCTATGGGTACCTTAATTTTTCCTTGAAATTCGCTCCTTTTCCGTGCTTCAAATTGTTTCTTGCTTGTGCATTAGGGGCTGCATGCCGATGCTGCTTCGATCAGGTTTCTATTATTAATCAGTTTACCATTTTCCGATCAACTGGATTTTTAATATCTTGTTCACCAACTTGGGATTGATACTTTTGATAACTTTTTATGACTTGATACAAAAATATAAACTTCACTTTTAATTTTCTTGTCGATTAATTTTTATCATGCCAGTAGTACTTATCACGCCTCTGCTTTTCTTCTTCTTCTTTTCCCTCCTGTCTGTCGTCCCCGCATGTCACGCGAGCTTGATGAAGCATTGCTTCGTCGAGGTGCGCTCAGTACGTGGTTCTACTTGAGGGCCGGCGTACATGCTGCAGTATTTCCGTGTAGCATATTGCTATATGCAATACGCTACGACCATAACATTATTAAATTTTTATGTTCATGTTTGCAAATGCAGTAAATACTTTTAAGTATGTGAAAAAAAAGGGATTAAAATTGCGAACAGGTTGTACAATTGTGTACAGGCGTACAAATTTTACGGCGCTTACATATGTAGAAACAATATCAGTGTCAATGTGTTAGAAATGGGTACGTAAAAGTCAAAGGTCAATATAAAAACAAGATATCAAACGAAGACCTATATGTTGTTCCTGACGAATTTCCTCCATTGGTCGCATCAGGATGCGTCATTTGGAAATTGATGTCAACGAATTGATCGCTCTAGCTTGAATATGACAATTAAGCCACACACATATTTGCAATCGACTATATCTTCTTAAAATATGCTCCAATATTCGAACAAAGAATTGAATGCATTACTGGAATCACATGTTCTCTCCATCTTCGAGAGGGAGCCAATCCAGTTTTTGTCTGCGAACGTGATGTGCCGTATGCATTACGAGAAGAGGTCAATAGGGAGCTTGATGCCCTTGAGGCTGATGGCATCATTTCTAAGGTTGATCACAGTGATTGGGGATCACCCCTCGTTTGCATACCAAAACCAGATGGGAAAGTGCGCCTTTGTGTCGATTACAAAATTGGTGTAAACCAACAACTTCAATCTGCACAATAATCCAATTAAACGAATAGACGAGATTCTTAATAACCTTCGAAATTCTTCCTACTTTTGCCGATTAGACATTTTTAAGGCTTATCTTCACGTAAAAATGGACCAGGAGAGTGCAAAAATTCAAACGATTTCAACGCACCGAGGAACCTACATCATGAATCGCCCCTCATTCGGAATCAAGACTGCACCGAGTGAGTTTAATAAGATTATCGATCAAATACTTCAGGGGCTGGAAGGAACCTAATCTTATTTCGACGACATTATCGTCCAAGGGCGATCAAAAGAAGAATGCCAGCTTAGACTTCAAAGATGTCTTCCTTAACTCCAGAATTATGATCTCCATCTTAACAAAGATAAATGCGATTTTTTCAAAACAGAAATTCAATACTTGTTTCATACCATACGGAATAATCAAATATTCAAATGTTAAGAAAAAGTCAAAACGATCTTGGACATGCCGAGACCTGTTAATGCTGATGAAGTCAGAAGATTTTTAGGATTAGTTATATATTATTCAAGATTTATTCCAGACTGTTCAACAAAAACACTTCTCCTAAGGAAACTACTGAAAGGAAGTTCAAAGTTCTTATGGACAGCATCATGTGAACCTACATTCAAGAAATTTAAGAGCGAGATATCCAGTGATCGGGTTCTCATACATTTCGATCCAGACTTGCCGATCCTCTCTGACACCAGCTGAACAGAACTATAGTCAACTCGACAGAGAAGCTTTGGCAATTCTTCAGTCAGCCATTTCTATATGTACCTTTATGGACATCATTTTCAACTTATTACAGATAATCAGCCGTTGATTCGAATATTTCGTCATTCAAACAAGCTTCCAGCAATGACATCAGCTCGTCTTCTTCAATATGCATCATTCTTATCAGGATTCAACTACGAGACGAAATTCAAGAAAGGCTCTGAAAATTCCAATGTCGATTGCTTGTCAAGGGTACCACACAATTCAAGAATACAGGGCATGGATTTTTCAATAAATCAAGAGGTTCATGACATTTGTTCCTTTTCAATTCTACAAATTTCTTCAAATGAAATCACATCAGAAACTATAGCTCTAGAAACAGATATAGACCAGGAGTTTTCAAAAATTAAAAATGATCTCATCAACAATAAATAATTCAAAAAACAACCAAACGTTATTCCTCGCTTTCTTCAAGCCAGCATATTAAGAGAATTACACAGTACACAGTACGCACAGAATTCGACTACATTGCTTGAAAAATCTCATGCACTTACATCAAAAGTACTGACTTTGTCCAACTCTATGGAGGATCTTCAGTCTCTCTTTGTGCACGATGGCTCAACCTGTGGTTCAAGTGCTGATGGCGCCTCCATCATGCCTCTCATCGATGACGTTCGACGCAGTATAAGGCGAGTTGAAGGCGATATAGGATTTTGGTCGTCAGCTGTTACAGAGAATTATAGGCTTATAAGCTACATTGCAGCTGCCTGCTCTCAGGCGACGGATAATCGCAAAAAGGAGAGTCAACAGCACCAGCAACTACATAAAGGGCAGCAGCATCGCAAACAGCGGCAACATCAACCACTACAGCTACAACAATAATAACCACAGCAGCGGCAGTTGCAGCAGCAGCAGTAACAACAACAACAACAGCAGCAGCAACAACAACAACAGCAGCAGCAGCACGAGCAGCAGGGAAAAAGCGGCACCAACATGAACAACAACAACGACATTAAATGAGCATCAGCAGCAACCACAACAGCTGCAAAAGATGCTACAACTACAGCATCAGCATCAACAACAACAAAAACAACAGCAGCAAATGCAACAACAACAGCAGACGCAACAAAAGCAACTGCAGACACAACAGCTGCCTCAGCAGCGGAATGCGCAACAATTCCAACAACAACAAACCATTATCCTAGAGGCTGTTGCTTCTCCGAAGGCTATTTTTCTATCACGTCTAAAATATGGGACTTCTGCGCAATCTATCATCAACTATGTAAACTCCAAAATGTGTCTTAAGGATTCAGGCATTAAATGCTTCTGCTTGACCCCAGATGGCCTTCCCAGTCGTGTAGTGTCGTCTTTCAAACTGCTAGTTCCCGATAACCTCGACCTCGAATGTCAACACCAATAAACTTGCTTCAGTTTACATCTACCTGTATCGAATCGTTTTCGCGTGGTTGCGCAACTCACTGTATTTATACAGACTTCAGCAAGGCTTTTGACAAGCTTCCTCACTCTGTTTTGTTATTTAAACTGAGATCTTTAGGTTTACCAATTTGGCTGTTGAACTGGTTTTCATACTACCTTAAGGATCGCAAACTTAGGATTCAGTTCCGTTCTGCTCTGTCTGAAGAAATAACGGCTTTCTCCGGTGTTCCACTTAGTAGTCACTTCTCTTCATATTATTCATAAATGATGTATCTTATATAGTTACCAAATCTGATTTTCTAATATACGCAGATGATCTAAAACTATATAAATTTATCGACTCGCAATGCGACTGTCTCAATTTGCAGGATGACCTGGACTGGACAGACTTGTTGAATGGTGTGAAAAGAGTTCTCTCATTTTGAACGTTGATTAATGTAAGGTAACCATTTTCTGCCATAAGCGAGTCCCTTCGAATGTTTTCTATGCTATGAATGGGTTATTACTTTCCAAAGTTGATAAAATATGTGACTTGGGGATATTGTTTGACTCGAAACTCACCTTTAACTTTCACATAGATCGCATCATTAATAGGGCAAACACAATGTTAGGCTTTGTAAAGCAGTGAGCAAAAGAATTAGATGATATCTACATTACTAAACTTCTTTTTACCACTCTTGTTAGACCCATTTTGGAATATGCCAGTCCTGTCTGGTCTCCCTCTTACAAAAATCACTCCGATCGTATTGAGAGCGTGCAAAGGAGATTCTTACTTTTTGCTATAAGAGGTCTTGAATGGAGGGATAGACTTCATCTTCCTCCTTATAACGAAAGATTAAATTTAATAAACCTTCCTACTCTTGAGACTCGTAGAAAAATTTGTGACATTTGCTTTATTGTTATGGTCGTAGCGTATTGCATATAGCAAAATGCTACAAGAATTACTGAAGCGTGTAGGCCGGCTGCATCAAACATAAAAAATGAACGCACCCCGATCGAGAGAAATGCGGTTCCTCGTTCCCGGTGTGACACGTCAATGTGACAGAAAAGAAGAAGAAGAGTTTTACTCGTCGTCAAAGTAAAAAGTCATCGGTGAATAACCAGAAAAAATTTGAAAAAAGTGTGGACATCCGTCGTGGAAAAATTAAGAAGGAGCAACCCCAAGAAATATAACAGGTATGCGTATTGTTACAATTATAAATTTGCAACTGGAAATGAGTGCATCTATTATTGTAAATATCCTTACGGAAAATCCATTCTTCCGAGAGTACTCATTGTTCCGAAATTTTGCAGATAACTGAATTATACTTTTACCTGGTCGATACACGACGGAGAAGAGATATTGGCACTCTCCTTGTAAGACTGAATATAAATATTCCTGCAAAATTTAAAAGGAAAAAAAAATGTCAACTCTAAGGAGGCCAAAGAGAATGGCCCAGCACATGTGATTTTTACTTGGCGAGGTCAAAGAGATAAGGATCGCTGATTCATGTATATATATATATAGCTACATCAAAATACGGATAAATTGATCTTTTGTTGACCCGACCATCTCACCATCGAAATATTGGGAAAATTCTCCCCGACATCTTGCCCGAAAGTGTGATTGGTTTGGAGGCAAAGGAGCTGGATTATGTAAAGTCTTAGTCAATAATCAATTGATTAATATTTATATTGCTCACCTTCATGCTGAGTATGATAATGAAAATGATGATTATAAAGCACATCGCATTATTCAGGCCTTTGATACTGCTCAATTTATAAAAAAAATACCAGAGATAATGCAGTCTTACAGATTTTAGCTGGTGATTTAAATACAGAACCAAATGATATATCATATAGAATACTGCCTCAATCTTCTGAATTGAAAGACTCTTGTAATGATATGTTTGTAGGAACTAGCGATTGTGAAAAAAAATTCTTATACAGCTGCATCTATTGCTAAGCAAAATTCATTAGGAAAGAGAATTGATCATATTTTAATAAGACCAAGAGATAATTACGAGGTATCAATCTCTGAATATGGACTTCCATTGAAAGAACGTGTACCAGGACATTTATTTAGTTATTCAGATCAGGAAGCAGTTTATGTTAAAGTAAAACTAAGGAAAAAAAAAACAAAAAAAATACCAGCAGATAGCATCTGTGATACAAACGATTCATTTAATGAGAACCAACTACAAACAAAATTGGCATTAGAGGAATGTGTTGTTATTTGTAATGCAAGTCTACAAGAATTGAAGACAGATTGTATGATATACTTTGGCATGGCTATGTTTCTTGCATCTCTTCTATTAGCTGTAATGGATATTCTTCCACCTTATAGCCTACACACGTTATAATTAATACTGAAATTTTGTTTGTCCGGTATCAGTCTAATTTCTGTTTTTTTATGGAATGCAATTGAACGTCATGGTATACTGTCTGCAAAACTATCAATGGAAATAGCTCTAGTTTTTTTAAGAAATGAACTTAATTAAGCGATAAATTGTGAAAAGGATATACTTTTTTCTATTTACTCATATTTAAGAGTAATTGGTGATTTTAGATATTCGTATTCAGAAGTTTGTAGTTTTAAGCACTATTTTGAACTCTATCTAATGAAAAAAAAAATTAATTTCGTTCAAGTGTAGTTACGAGTGCCGCTGGGCAATATTATTTCAACTCAACAGAAATTCTTTTTGTGATAAAGCATACAGACAGCAAGTCGAAGCATTAACCTACAATTTAATTCATTTAACTAGATGGCGGATGCTGAAGCGCTTCATCATGCCGTGGAATTTTCACAGTGAGTATCATTGATATATTACACAGTTTCTTTTGGTATACGCATACTTCGGCTTCGGTAGCGACTTGCACTGTAGAGCCTTCTTTATCGATAATGGTTTTCATATATTTATATACATACGTTTTCAACTTGGAACTATACTTGTACATATATTTATAATTTAATACTATACCTGCATATTTTATTTATAATTTCATGGTATACTTACCTATATACCTTTTCAACTTGGAACTATACTTGTACATATATTTATAATTTAATACTATACCTGCATATTTTCTTTATAATTTCACGGTATACTTACCTATATACCTTTTCAACTTGGAACTATACTTGTACATATATTTATAATTTAATACGATACCTGCCTATTTGATCGATATTCGTTTTCACATATTTATATACATATGTTTTGAATTGATCAGATTTTTTTTCTCTGAAATTATAACGTAAATATGAAATTCTGAAAGTTTTGATTCTTCCTTCACCGTCCTGAAGCCCTCTCACATAGGATGAAGGTCGTCTAGGCTCGCCTAGTCTCTCTGTCTTTTTACAGTTCAACTAGGGACTCTGAAGAATTATGCCCCTCAGAGTCAGATGGGAGGATGGGGCAGGCAAGGAAGGCAGAACATCTGCACCTTCGTTTGTATACGGGTAAGTGACGTAAGGGTCCCGTCAGGACCGATTGTGTGCCGGCTTTTTGTGTTAGGTAGGCACGAATTTTTTTGATTATGGCTGACGGCAGCGGCAGGTCTTTTGTGGAACCCCCCCCCCCCACACTCTCCGCCAATAGTTGAGGCGAACTAGCGTGCCGCCCTGCAGTCAATGCTGTCCGTCGAGTGATCTGTCAGCTCATGCTGGCAGTCGGGACTTTACGTCCCAAGCAAATCACACATCATAGTTCCATAACAAAAATGGCGCCCAATGTGGGGCCACCTCAATCACTTTCGGTGTTCAAATGTGTTTGACACTGGGGCTGAGGCTACTTGAGATATGGACATTTGGCTAGTAGCTAAATCGTCTGACTCGGTAGTCTCATATCTAGTGGAGAATACATGTGGACCTGAGGTTTGACGGTTTTGTTAATAGAATTTTTTTTGTAAAGTAAAGTTAGAGTTTTTGAAAGTTTTTGATATCTTGTTTCTCTACTTTGAATTAAAGTAACGTAATGTTTGAAAGTTTTTGCAATTTTTTGGAAGTTAAAGTTTGGCTTTCGGTTTGACCCTGGTCAAGCCTCAAGCCTGAACTATTAGTTGATTATTTTGAAATTGTTTGAATTTTTCTAAATTTTTGAAATTGATCTTTCCCGCTGGCCTTCTGTCATGGAAATGGTAGGTGACCTCACAAAATTTTTTTGTCTGTGCTCTCACGGAGACATGTCTCTGTTGGCCAATTGGCTGGACAGAGTCGTGAATCTGTGAGACGACTTTTGGGCTTTCAGCTAACTAATTGACCAGATTCATGGCTCTGCCCAGTTGGAAGGTCAGCTGGACACGACAATCACGTGAAGAGGAAGGAAAGAGTTGTAGGATGATGGAAGTGATGCTGGAGACCTTCAGTAATCAGGAGTTGGCATACTGCTAACTGCCTGGCAGAAGAATCTCTAGTATCATTTTCAGTCTTTAGCTTCTCCAACCCGACTCTTCCCAGATTTCCGTGAGGACTCAAACAATTTTTTTTCAATGCACACATTCACGTCACTTGCTTGTATAGATGTTCTGACCTGAAAAGAGAGAGAGCGGCCTTTAGATTTTTATGGTAAGAGGTAGCTCTGGGAGGTGAGGGAGAAATTTTATGATTTGGAAATTTTCTTTTGAAAAGTATTAAGCGAACTTTGGAACGAAAATTGTTGCTCGATCAATATTTCTCGTAGCTTGAGTAGTAACATTCTGCTAATGTCTTCGAAAAGTTGATTTTTTTGTTTGAAATTTTTGATAATCTCTCCTTCTGGCAGTGGACATACCTCAGCAGCTACGGATGCTTTGATGGCAGGCTTACGCATGCAAATAAAGACCTAGTACGCGAAGGCCTCGAACAGAGCCTCGATGTTTTGCGGACTGAGTTAATAACTAGTGTCCGACAACAGATCTCAGCAGCAATGCCGCCCATGGATTTTTCACGACCAACTCCGTCCATGGGTGACACAAGACCACCTCAAGAATTTCACGACTCGTGTAGGCAGTCGCCAAATAGACTGCATTCAGCTTTTGGTCAGCCTAGTAATCAGCCTAGACCAGATTTTGTTCCACTCCCACCACCACCACCTATTCGTAACCCTGCAGGCGTAGGACAGCGACGTTCTGGCAGTCCTATCCGCAGGTGGAATATATCGTATAGCGGTGACAGCTCACGGCTTACTGTCGACGAATTTGTGTTTCGAGTGGAAGCTTTGACGTATTCGGCCTTAGAAGGAGATTTCGATCTTCTAGTAAGGCACATGACAACCTTACTTTCTGGACCAGCTATGGACTGGTACTGGTCTCTCCTGAGGCAAAATTCCACGACTTCATGGGAGTATGTGAAGACAGCTCTATTAGCTGAATGGGGAGTACCGCAAGATGACCTTAAGGTCAAAGTTCAGCTGATGTTGCGCAAACAGAAAGCAGGGGAGTAATTTGCTACGTACCATCAACACCTGGTAGAGTTGCAAAGTCCCTTTGCGTACGGAGAATTTTTAGAGATCGTAAAGTCTAACCTGCTTACAGACATTCAGCAAAAGATCTGCCTACATCCCACTAATAATATACATCAACTACGGAGTCTCGTGACTCGAATACAGGCGACGCAGCAGCGAATCGCGACAGCGAGCAGCTGGAATGCTTATCGCGGCCAAAGAGTCAGCGAGGTGGATGAATTTCGTCAGACTGAGACTGAATTGTACACATCGTCTGAACGCAGTGAGGAAGTCCTGCTATCTGCTATTACAACCCCTCAGAATGTAACCTGCTGGAACTGTGACCAGTCCAGTCACTTCTACCAAGACTGCCGGCAGGAGAGACAAGTTGTGTTCTGCTATGGATGCGGACGCAAGAACATTTTCAAGCCCGATTGCAGCCACTGTCGACAGAAAAACTTGCGACGGGTTGGAAATACCACCACCTCTTTCCGACCAGCGTCAACGTCGCAAGCAAGAACTGCAACGAACCTTCCACTTCAAGCCTTGAACAAGGAGGAAGGTCCGCTCCATTAGCAGACCGTGACGAATCCCTGAATTGTCCACTGATATCATTCACTGATTCTGATGATGTTAGTAAAACACCTGATAGTACGAACATTTCACTGATGGAGACGGAGAGCCTGATAGACTTCTCCGCGGATCCTCATGCTCCCATTTCCACTTCTGGGGAGCCTATGACATTATTAGACACTTCTTTGGAAGAGTCTTTAGTTTTCGATGTCCCGATAAGACCAACAGCACTTTTAGCTGACAAAGTTATTGAACAGGAGGTTTGGCCTCATGGCATTTCTATATTAAAACGGACACCAAGCTCTGTTATGACGAGTGGGCGTGAGCCTGTTTTACATCCGCTGACGCCGTATCATACGCGCCTGCAGAAATACAACGCAGTAAGAGGCCGAATCTTCTCCTCAGTGGCAGAGTTAGCTGAAATCGTGTTTCCTGACTTGGATATTAGACCGAAAAAGAAACGATCAACCATTCGTTGGCAGGAATACTGTCGACGGAGGAGGCTGGAAAGGAAAAAATTGGCACAGATTTCCGTGTCGATGCCAGACGACATTCAACCGTACGCCGAAGTAAAGCTGCTCGGGCGAACTGAGACTGGATTACTTGATAGTGGTGCCACTGTCAGTATTCAAGGTCAGGGAGCTCTAGAGAAGCTTGCAGAAGCAGATGTCGAATGGAAGAAGTATCGGACACAGGTCCAAGTAGCAAATGGTGCCATGACGACTGTGCATGGTCATGTGAACTTGGATGTCACTTTCTGTGATAAGACCCAAAACGTGCGTTTTTACGTGGTTCCTGGGCTCACACAGGCACTATATCTGGGAATAGACTTCTGGCGTCTATTTGGGTTGGCTTCAGATGTCCTGGGTATAGTCGCAGAAGTGAATCCAAGTGTAATAGTTAGCTGCCTCTGACACCGAATGCCATATTCTTTCTAGTTTTCAGCAACAACGCTTAGAAGCCACTAAACAGCTTTTCCCCTCTTTCGCCTCTTTAGGCCTGGGAAAACATCGTTGGTCACTCACAAGATTGAAACGAATGACGCGACCCCGATAAAACAGAGGTTTTATCCGATTTCACCGGCAGTACAAAGTTTGATGAATGCCGAATTAGAGCGAATGCTATCACTGGGTGTGATAGAGGAGAGCCAGAGTCCTTGGAGCAATCCAGATGTCTTAGTGAGGAAGCATGGAAAAGTTCGGCTTTGTTTTGATGCCAGGAAGGTCAACTCTGTTACGAAGAAGGATGCCTATCCGCTACCGCAGATAGACGCACTTCTGAGTCGACTTCCTCCGGCAAACTACATAACGAGCCTGGACCTGAAAGACGCGTTCTGGCAGATCCCACTAGACACTGATTCCAGAGAGAAGACCGCTTTTACAGTGCCTGGTCATCCTCTCTATCAGTACACGGTGATGCCATTCGGCCTATGCAACGCTCCACAAACGATGTGCCGCCTCATGGATAAAGTCATTCCTTTCGATCTGCGTGAGAACGTCCTCGTCTATCTAGACGATTTATTAATTCTGTCATCAGACTTTGACTCGCATCTCACGTTACTATCCCGCGTAGCGGATTGTTTAAGGAAAGCTGGCCTCACTATCAACGTCGAGAAGAGCAAGTTTTGTATCAAAGAGACCAAATACTTGGGTTTTATTGTAGGAAAGGGAGGTATGAGAACTGACCCTGACAAAATTTCAGCTATAGTTGACTATCCATCACCAAACCATTCGTTGTACAGTGCGATGCGAGCCAACAAGGTATTGCTGGAGTGCTGATTCAACTAGATGACGAGGGCCACGAGAAGCCAATAGCCTACGTCTCGAAAAGTTGAACTCAGCACAAAGAAATTACACCGTCACAGAGCAAGAATGCTTAGCTGCAATATTGAGCGTACAGAAGTTCCGGCCCTTCATAGAACTCATGCCGTTTAAGATAGTGACTGATCATGCGAGCTTGAAATGGCTGATGTCTCAAAAGGACCTCAGCGGTAGACTTCTGGTAAACTACCAGATCTTTGCGTCAGGGATGGCTTCGTTTACATTCGGACTGTTCCGAGAACAGGCGATCCGATTCAGGAGGAAGAGGCTTGGAAGCTTTGGATTCCATGAGGGCTTGTCACCGACGTCATTTCAAGGGCTCATGATCCGCCACTGGCTTCACACGGTGGTATAGGGAAAACACTAGAACGTCTGAGAAGACACTTGTACTGGCCACGAATGACAGTTGACGTCAGAAACTACGTAGCCGCCTGTGACGTGTGTAAGGAAACGAAGGCTCCCAATAGTATTCTGAGACCACCTATGAGAATTCAGTCTGTGACAGAACGACCATGGCAAAAGCTGTATATCGATTCTCTAGGTCCATATGCCCGGTCAGTGAAGAGAAACATCTGCATTCTAATAGTTTTTGACCACTTTTCAAAATTTCCGATTCTCAAACCTGTGAGAAAAGCGTCTACACTCAAAGTGTGCCAATTCATCGAGACGGAAGTGTTCCACGTGTTCGGAGTCGCGGAAGTCATAGTCTCTGACAATGGAGTCCAGTTCTGCTCGACTCAGTTCACCAGATTGTTGGACAAGTATGGGGTGAAGCACTTGCGAACGGCAGTTTACTCGCCGCAAGCAAACGCCTCAGAGCGAGTGAACAGGTCTCTATTGTCAGGATTAGTGCGTATATTCGGAAGGAACATACGAAATGGGATGAGAAACTGAGCCAAATAGCTAGTTCCCTCAGGAGCTCTTTCCATCAAGCTACTGGTTTCTCTCCTTATCGAACACTTTCGGTCAACAAATTATTGAACATGGCAGCTCCTATTCCATCTTGAGGAGCCTTGCAACTCTTAATGAGAGTAGATGCTGAGGACAAACTGAGATTGATCCGTGCGAGGGTGCCGGAAAATTTACACCATGCAATCGAACAGGGTTCACGAGCCTATAATCTCAGGGCGAAACCTGTTGATTTCCAAGTGGGTCAAGAGGTATTTAGACGGAATTTTGCCCAAAAAGGAAACTCCCTATACGAGCTTGAAGATCTGCAGGGGAAACTGTTAGGAGTCTATCACGCCAAAGACATCAGGCAGTGATCATCAGTCTAGAAACGCCGTCTATCTATTGTCACGTTAGATCCTGGTAGCCCTAAGAAGGCATCCAGCCAGCTTCACTGGTAAACTATAGGATATCGCGAAGCCCTCCTATTGCCCCGTCAATGGTGGGTGATAAACTTGTTGGAATTCAATTTCATCAGCACACCCCTACCTCTTTTGAATAGATAACCTTTTATAGTCCCTTCCGGATCGGCCGCATTAGGAGGATTTTTTTTTGTCCGTCCGTCTACAACCTCTTGTTAATCGACAACCGTCGGACATAGCAGTACTAAATCTAGATCCTGGTAGCCCTAAAAAGGCTTCCAGCCAGCTTCACTGGTAAACTATAGGATATCGCGAAGCCCTCTTATTGCCCCGTCAGTGGTGAGTGATATACCTATTGGTATCCATTCCTGTATAAGGCTGTCAGCATGTCACTACTTCGACGACGCCTTGGAGACACACCCTTGAACAATCGCCAGTCGGAGATCAGGGTGAGATATTGCGCCGGGAAAGCTTGGCGATCAGTTCTTTGGGTTGCTGATCGCAAGGCTTCCTCAGCATCTCGGTGAGGAAAGGCATAGAGACATCGACCGGCTGGATTTTTTAGGTTACCAGCTTGTCGATGTGGCTTTGGCTTCTCACACAGAGAGGGATGTCGAGGTCTGGTCAAAGACTGACGAGACTTCAGGGATCTGTCCTCGATGCGTCCTCGGTTAAGTAGAGCAACGTGAATATAGCACGAGTGATGAGGAATACGCATTGGGTCGTGGGTCGAGATACACATTGAGCGCCCGCAGCGATGAGGCCTATGTTTAAGTCCGGATAGCTCAGTCGAACATTTTTCAGCGTTGTCTGAACCACGGGTGGCGCAGACAACTCTGCCCTGTTATGGCCGTAGCGTATTGCATATAGCAAAATGCTACAAGAATTATAGAATCGTGTAGGCCGGCTTCATCAAGCATAAGAAAATGAACGTACCCTGACCGAAAGAAATGCGGTTCCTCGGTCTCGGTGTAACACGTCAATGTGACAGAAAAGAAGAAGAAGAGTTTTACTCGTCGTCAAAGTAAAAAGTCATCGGTGAACAACCAGAAAAAATTTGTAAAAAGTGTGGACATCGACGTGGAAAAATTAAGAAGGAGCAACCCCAAGAAATATAACAGGTATGCGTATTGTTACAATTATAAATTTGCAACTGGAAATGAGTGCATCTATTATTGTAAATATCCTTTCGGAAAATCCATTCTTCCGAGAGTACTCATTGTTCCCAAATTTTGCAGATAACTGAATTATACTTTTACCTGGTCGATACATGACGGAGAAGAGATATTGGCACTCTCCTTGTAAGACTGAATATAAATATTCCTGCAAAATTTAAAAGGAAAAAAAATTTCAACTCTAGGAAGCAGTTTATGTTATAGTAAAACTAAGGAAAAAAATACCAGCAGATAGCATCTGAGATGCAAACGATTCATTTAATGAGAACCAACTACAAACAAAATTGGCATTAGAGGAATGTGTTGTTATTTGTAATGCAAGTCTACAAGAATTGAAGACAGATTGTATGATATACTTTGGCATGGCTATGTTTCTTGCATCTCTTCTATTAGCTGTAATGGATATTCTTCCACCTTATAGCCTACACACGTTATAATTAATACTGAAATTTTGTTTGTCCGGTATCAGTCTAATTTCTGTTCTTTTATGGAATGCAATAGAACGTCATGGTATACTGTCTGGAAAACTATCAATGGAAATAGCACTAGTTTTTTTAAGAAATGAACTTAATTAAGCGATAAATTGTGAAAAGGATATATTTTTTTCTATTTACTCATATTTAAGAGTAATTGGTGATTTTAGATATTCGTATTCAGAAATTTGTAGTTTTTGTTATGGAACTATGTATAGAGTGATTGGTCAGGACGTTAAGTCCAAACTGCCAGCCTGAGCTGACAGATCACTCGGTAACAGCGTTGACACAGGGCGGCGTGCTAGCACTTCGACTATGTGGCGGAGAGTGTGGGGGGGTTCCCAAAAATACCTGCCGCTGTCACCAACCATAATCAAAAAAAAGTTCTTCATGCCTACATACAAAAGCCTAGCACTCACTCAGTCCTGAAGGGACCTTTACGTCACTTACCTACATTCTATTGAAGGCGCAGATGGCATGCCTTTCTTGCCAAGCCCCATCCTCCCATTGACTTTGGGTGGCACAATCGTCCAAAGTCCCTTATTTGGCCTGTAAAGAGATTAGAGCGGACCTACACGACCTTCGGATGAGAGGGCTCCGGGATAGTGACAGGAAGAAATAAAAACTTTCAATAACTCATGTTCACGTTATAATATTGAAATTGTTAGAAAATAATTCGTTAAAGGTAAAACACGTTTGAAAGAGTTCTAGGCCCTTAGAACCCTGTATACAGCAGGTTATATTAATTCAATATCGCCTTTCTTAAATAATGATTGCAAAAAGGAATTTATAAGTAACGTCTATCTCAGTAGTTCAAATTAAGTCATTATCGCTTTTCTTAAGTAATGATTGCAAAAAAACTTATAAGTAACTTCTGTCTCAACTGTTCAAATTAAGTCATTATCACTTTTCTTAAATAATGATTGAAAAACTTATAATTAACGTCTATCTCAGCTGTTCAAATTAAGTCCTTATCACTTTTCTTAAATAATGATTGAAAAACTTATAAATAACGTCCATCTCAATAGTTCAAATTAAGTCATTATCACTTTTCTTAAATAATGATTGAAAAACTTATAAATAACGTCTGTCTCAATAGTTCAAATTAAGTCATTATCACTTTTCTTAAATAATGATTTTCGTTTGTTTTTGTTCATTCGTCATTTTGCTTCTTCTATTAGCGATTGGACTATCACGTACCAATAGAGACAATTTTGACTGGCCAGACAAAAAAATGATTAATGACTTCTTTCATAGACAGAAGGCATGCCTTGTGTGGGGGGGTGTTAGGCTATATTCAAAGAAGAAACAAAATAATGATAACAATATTGCAAAGGTGTCTTTCACCGGGATCAAGTCCCTATAGAATTAGGGGTTGTCCCTTGCTGCTGGCAACATTTTCTTTTTACTACGGTTTGTTCGTCCTATAAGCTATGCTTACTGGTTGATATACTAAGACACAATCAAATCATATCTACCCCTGTTCCTAAAACTAATGAAACCCCCCTTGATCAAAAATAAGTCAAATTTTTCCTGAGCTTCCGCACTTAGACTATTGGTTCGTCACCGTTACATATTGTAGATCATTATTCAGTAATGCTACCTACATACTGCAAGTTTTTTACGTATAATTTTGTCTATTTTATATAGAAGAGGTTCTCTGACTTTTTAGATTTTCTTAATTAGTGATTACAACTCAAAAAAATTTTTAACATAACCTATTCTATATTTGTGCTGATTTACGACGAAGACTATGTGTATTGATTTTACACCAATAAATTTTTCTTTAGTAAAATGACATAAAAATCTTTCTACAAAATGAAGACATATATACATACATGTCTGGATGGATATTTATTTTTCCATCTTATCCGACGGCCGGATATCCATGAAAACTAATGCGGTTTGACGTCAGGAACCAAAAGCGCCCCAGATCATAGTGCTGATTCGAGTAGGCCTCATCACTGCGGGCGCTCAATGTGTGTCTCGACCCACGACCGAATGCGATTCCTCATCCCTCGGGTTCTACTTGTCCGATGACGCATCGAAGACACATCCCTGAAGGCTCGTCAGTCTTTGATCAGACCTCGACATCCCTCTCCGTGTGGGAAGCCAAAGTTACATCGACAGGCTGGTAACCCAAAAAAATCCAGCCGGTCGATGTCTCTCTGCCTTCCCTCACCGAGATGCTGAGGAAACCTTGCGATCAGTAACCTAAAGAACTGATCACTAAGCTTTCCCGGCGCAACATCTCACTCTGATCTCCGACGGGCGATTGTTCAAGGGTGTGTCTCCAAGGCGTCGTCGAAGTAGTGACATGCTGGCACTCATCCTAAAATTTGCGGAAATTTATGAGCAAATGGGATTCCTACGACAAGCTACCTGCCGCAGGGTTACCATGTAGCAAGGGATTAACGTAGTGTAGCATTACTATGCTAGGGAGTAAGGGAAAAAGGGAAGAAATTGTACTATTGTCCAAAAGGTATGTCGGCCGCTAGGCTGGGAATGTCCTAAGCGGCACATTGGCATCCTGTAGTTTGCCAGTGAAGCTGGGTGGATACCATATTAGGGCTACCAGGAATAAGTGACAATAGAGAGACGACGTTTCCAACTTGGCCCTAACACGACATTTAACAAATTTCCGTCCCAGTTTAGCACTGGTCTGCTGCTGGAAATTGCTTTGGGCAAAATTCCGTCTAAATACCTCTTGACCAACTATGAACTCGACAGGTTTCGCCCTGAGATTGTAGGCTTTTGAACCCTGCTCGAATGCGTGTTGTAAATTTTCCTGCACTCTCGCACGGATCAATCTCATTTTAACTTCTGCGTCTACTCTCAATGGCTCATTAAGAATTCCAAGGCTCCTCAAGATGGAATAGGAGCTGCCATGTTCTATCATTTGCTGACCGAAGAGTGTTCGGTAGGGAGAGAAACCAGTAGCTTGATGGAAAGAGCTCCTGAGGGAACTTGCTACTTGGCTTAGTTTCTCATCCCATCTCGTGTGTTCCTTCCTAATATATGCTCTAATCCCGGCAATAGAGACCTATTTACTCGCTCTGAGGCGTTTGCTTGCGGCGAGTAAACTACCGTTCGCATGTGCTTCACCCCATACTTTTCCAGTAATCTGGTGAACTGAGTCGAGCAAAACTGGACTCCATTGTCAGAGACGATCACTTCCGGGACTCCGAACACGTGGAACACTTCCGTCTCAATGAATTGGCACACATTGAGAGAAGACGCTTTTCTCATAGGTTTGAGAATCGGAAATTTTGAAAAGTGGTCAAGAACTATTAAGATGCAGACGTTTCTTCTGCCATGGTCATTCTGTCACAGACTGGACTTTCATAGGTGGTCGCAGAATAGTATTGGGAGCTTTCGTTTCCTTACACACGTCACAGGCGCCTACGTAATTTCTGACATCAACTGTCATTCGTGGCCAGTACAGATGTCTTCGCAGACGTTCCAGTGTTTTCCCTGTACCTCCGTGTGAAGCTAGTGGCGGATCATGAGCTCTCGAAATGACGTCGGTGACAAGCCCTCGTGGAATCCAAAGCTTCCAAGCTTCTTCCTCCTGAATCAGATTGCCTGTTCTCGGAACTGTCCGAATGTAAACGAAGTCATCCCTGACGCAAAGATCTGGTAGTTTGCCAGAAGTCGTTTTAACCTTATGCCTCAGTTCCTCATATTCCAACGAGTTGAAATATGGCGAACTAAGGTCAACTTCCAGGCCAGGATCTTCGTTTGTGTTCAGACTGTCACAATGAATGCGTGACAGCGCATCAGGGACGACGTTCAGGCTTCCTTTTCTGTGCTCAATAGTGAAGTCGAAGCTCTGAAGCTTCAGACTCCATCGCGCAAGTATACCGCTGAGGTCCTTTTGAGACATCAGCCATTTCAAGCTCGCATGATCCGTCACTATCTTAAACGGCATGAGTTCTATGATTGCAGCTAAGCATTCTTGCTCTGTGACGGTGTAATTTCGTTGTGCTGAGTTCAACTTTTTCGAGACATAGGTTATTGGCTTCTCGTGGCCATCGTCATCTAGTTGAAGCAGCACTCCTCCAATACCTTGTTGGCTCGGATCGCACTGGATGACGAATGGTTTGGTGAAGTCTGGACTCACTAGCAACGGAGCAGAAGTAAGTTTTTGTTTAAGTAGATCAAGAGACGTCTGGGCTTCAGGTGTCCATTTGAACTGAATAGGGTTTTGTTCAGTATGAATCTATCCTACTTAAACTTGTTGTGGTTTCTTTGCGAAGAAACCGTTTTGACTTAATTTGTTGATTTTATTTTTGCCTTTCCCGGCAGCGACTGTCGTTGCGTGGAGTAGCTTGTTAAAGCACAACTCCTGATATTATTGTGGAGTAGTTTGTTTAAAGCACAACTCCTGATATTATTTTAGAGTAGCTTGTTTTAAGCACAACTCCTGATATTATTTTGGAGTAGCTTGTTTTAAGCACAACTCCTGATATTATTTTGGAGTAGCTTGTTTTAAGCACAACTCCTAAGTGAAACGAACCGTTTACTGTATTCTAACTCGACTCAAATCGACTGACCTTTATTCTTCAAATTCTTTTCTTATTTATACACAAGAATCTTATTAATACGGAAATAAATGAAATACTTCCGACCCAACACTTTGTATATAATAGTACAAAGTGTTAGGTCATTTGCACTTCATTTATTTCTGTTTACAAATAAATTGCGGCACTCGTCGCTTCCGTACATACATACAGATATTTTTCTGACTATAATCGTACTGAGCGTTTCGTCAGTACATTATCGCATTTGTTGTTACATACGTACATACATAAATTTTGGCAAACGCTAACCGCTTGTTGCTTATTCATCGTGATATTCATGATTTACATACATACTTACATACATATTACTTTCTTCATATGCAACTCGTGAACCATCATTTGGTCACCTGGGTTCTACCGCTGGCGCAAGGTTATCGTATTACAACGTGCGAATTCTTGCGCGCAGGGTATTGCGTCACTCAATTCTACCTTAGTTATTTCCTCTACTTGTTAAGTAATTGAGGAAGGTCAGTAACGAGTGGAATTATATTTTAATGAAAATGATGTAGGCATGTATGTTCATTGAAAAATGATGAAAATATGTATGTTTACGGTTGCTAGCATTTCTTTGATAATTGTTATAGGCATGTACATATGTTACAATGCTTTCTTAAAATTGTGGGTGGAGGTATGTATGTAACAAATCTCCCCCTTTTTAAAAAATATGTGTTATTCTTAGAAGAGGAATAACACATTAGAATATGGTTCGATCGTTTGATAATTCTCGAGAAATTTATTGGTTTTATATGTATGTATATACATAATGCCGAGTGCCGGTACAATAATTGACTTATCGATTTACAAATTTACATATATCCATTATTTTTCTAGGTTATTAGTATTACTGCTATGTTATGTTAATTTTTATTACATGTGCATATTATATATATATATATTTTTTTTTGTTAATTCCTACATATATACATTTATAATTATGGCTGTTTGATTTTTTATATATGTGTGCATACATAATTTATTTTTACTTAAAAAAAAATTGTTTATACCTACTTTTTAAAAAAAAATTTACATGTGATTATACATATTTCTTCTTTTTTGTGTTTATACATATGTTTTTATTTATTGAAAAAAATTCTTTATACGTGTTTATACATATCTTTTCTTTTATACCATATGTGTTTATACATATTTCTTCTTTTATATGTGTTTATACATATGTTATTATTTATTGAAAAAAAATTCTTTATATGTGTTTATACATATCTTTTCTTTTATACCATATGTGTTTATACATATTTCTTCTTTTATATGTGTTTATACATATGTTTTTATTTATTGAAAAAAATTCTTTATACGTGTTTATACATATCTTTTCTTTTATACCATATGTGTTTATACATATTTCTTCTTTTATATGTGTTTATACATATGTTATTATTTATTGAAAAAAAATTCTTTATATGTGTTTATACATATTTCTTTTTTTATATGTGTTTATACATATGTTTTTATAAAAAAAAAATTTACGGGTGATTATACATATTTTTTTTTCTTCTATAAATAGGTATCTTACTTCTAACGCATATAATGTTTATAAATACTCTTTTATTGGGTTACGTTTTACATCTTCAATCTTGTTTACATATTTCTATTATTCGTACGTTCAAAATAGTTAAACTACCTGTAGATGACGGGTACGTGTAATTGGATTCTGCTCTACATGAATTAATGATTTTGGAAGAGGAGGGGGTGGAGGCGGTTCTCTTGTTGTTAAACTTACTTCGTTACTTGCCTGTGTAGGCTGGGTAGCACGGTGTTTGATTGCATCTTTTAATTCCGAACTATTTATTTGTGAGGTAGTTTTGTTTGTTGTTGTTAGTTCTTGGGTAGGTGGCAGTGAGGAAATTCGGGATTTGTTTGCTCTTACGATTTCCGATTGGAACGTTTGTGAGATTTGTCTGACTTTCTTTATCGAAGGTGTCTCTTGTATTGGGGTTGAAATTGGTAGATTGCGATTCTTTACATTTGCAATGGGCACTTGACTTGCGACTTCCGTGGCTTCAATACAAATTTGAGGGTGTGTCTCAGTGTCTAATTGGGTTTTTTGGTTATTGATTGTTACTATTTTAGGTGTTTTTACTATGACATTCCTTTTCTTTTTCCTTATGACCTTACAGAGTTTCAATATCCCTATTAAGCTGAGTAACAATATCACCAAGGAACTTAGAGATAGGGAGCTTATCTGAACGACTTGAGTTTCATTACGCTCTTTCCTCTGTTTTTCCAATGTACTTATTTGTTCTTTCAGCTGATCTAAAGTGTATGAATTTTCATTCAGAATATTATTTGCATCTTCCGCTTTTAGCATCACTACATGTTTTTGATGAGTGTGATTCATGCTTTTAATGAAGTTTTGAATAGTTTCATTTATATTAGATTTTAGCGGGTGTGGGTATTCTGGTTGAGATATTCTAATATTCTGATGATCTTCATCTTCGAAATATATAATTTGATCAGCTATTTGATGGTGACAAGGTTCATTTAACATTAGTACTCCGTTGCCGAATAGGTTCGAACTAAGTAGGTTTTTTCTGCATGAAATCGTGATTTTCTGCATTGTGGGGAACGAAAAGAGCAATGAATTTTTTCTAGTTAATTTGATTAGTAGCTGCGGTGCCTGCGTTTGGACTAGATATTCGCAGTTACCAGTCTCATTGTAAGGATTGAATAAAAAGTTTATAGGACACTCTTTTATGTAATGCCCTTGAAGTATAGGGTTTAGTAGTGAACCAATGTAAGTGCTTTCATTGAGATCACTTGATAATTTTTTGTACACCTGGAGTTCGGATTGTTTAAATAACACGAATTCTTGCGTTGCTATATGGCTTGCAATATAGGTGTGTTTGATATCCAGCACCAAGGAATGGTTATCTGGGGTTTTAAAAGGGAACAAGTGTATTTGTTGGAGTTTGAAAGGTGGCATGTTCAGTATTGGAAAAATAATCCTAATCACTAGGAGCACATTTAGTAGTCCAGACTTTATTTCAAGGGCTTGTGTTAAGATAGCCAGATCTTGAAATTTATTAGATTTCTTAGGATGTGCCCTATAGTATGTTTCTAATAGTGTGGAAGGGGACAGTAACAAGGGATGTACCTGATTATTCTTTAATGCTGTTAGGATTTGAATAAAAGTTTGTTGTCTCAACTCTATATCCAACACTTGCAAACTAATTGTAGACACTACTTCTTGTATGCGCTGTCTTGTGCTCACTTCTCCATTAACCATGTCTAGCAGGTCATTAACTGTTCTTGTGAGTTCTCTCTGATTCGATTCTAGTTGGTTGATTGGTTTTCTCAACTTCTCAAATGATGATTTGAATAGCGTTATTTGGTGTTTCTCTAATTCTAATAGTGCCTGAGTATCCGTTTCTAAATTAGCAATTTTGCTATATATTTGTTTCTCGTTAGTAGCGTCCATTGTTCCAAACAAATAATGTAAACCCCTACCTACTCCATCGAACAAGGATCTTCGATGTCGAGTGGTAATCATTTCTCTAATGATCGTTGTTCGTTTTTTAATGGCTTCTATCAGACTGTGTATGTACGTGTTTTGTTCCGTACATGCACTAGTGGTGGTATTATGTATTTCGCATAATCTATTGAGAAGAAAACCTGTGTGCTCCATTATTGTGGTTTCCGCTTCCAAATCACTAATATTTATTTGCGTGAATAGGTTCCAAGTGTCGTGGAATAGTAGAATTTGACCTAATTCCTCGAACATTATACCCGTATTGTTTAGAGTCTGAGTCTTGTATGGATCCGCAGCAACATTTGTTATTATCATGAAGATCGGAAAAAAGGTGCCCAATAAGATTAGTTCCATATCTGGAGGAAAAAGAATCTTATAAAATCATATCATAACTGACACAGTAAATATAGATTGCGCAGAAACCTCAATATTTTCGATCATTGCTGTTGCAATTGAAATTATTGTAATGAACTGAATAATGTATTGATTTGTACATTGTGTAATTGTGCTTTGCTTGCAAATGCATTATTCGCTAATAATTCAAGAGTGTCATATGTTTTATATATATATATATATTTTTTTGTGTATAACCCACTTTTAGTAGTGTTGTAAGTGGTATCCGGGATTATTTAATTGACCGGAATTTTTTAAATATTTGGAAGTAAGCAATAATTTTAGTTATAAATATCGTGAAAAAATAATTCAGTCTCACTTATTGGTATCAAGTAGTTTATCTATATTCTTCAAATGGCCCGCGAGATTAGTAAAGCGCTTGGTAAGTTAATCGCTAAGGCTGAATTGTTAAATGTTCCCGAGAGGCAGACTAATGGTCTGACCTTGTATCCAGTGGACAGGCCGATAGAGCCATATGTGCCCAAGGCGTCTTCTGGGCCAGCACCGGACGTTCCGCAATATACACCAGGGTCACGAAAATTGACACTGGAGGAGTATCAGAAGAGAGTTGGCGGTAGCGGCAGTAGCGTAAGCAGCTTGGAACGACCTAAATATGTGCGAGGCTGTGCAGAGAGTTGCACTATTTCAGGATGAGGGCCAGTCTAGCTGAGAATATAGCCGAAAAGACGAAATTTGAGGGCCTAGCGGATCAAAGATCGATGATTTGTTTAATTATTCACTCTTTTTCTTAAAAAAACAAAATATCCCTTACTTTTTTTTTATCTTAAATGCAATTGTAATCCCTTCCTTGAAGGTTAGTAATTATTCGTGAAATGGTTTCAGTCTATTATTATGTACGGTTACTCTTCTTTTACCGATTTGTATGACTGTGTTAACAGGCGTAAAAGCTTGTACCACGAGATATGGTCCTAGCCATATCTGGGAAATCTTGTGTTTTTAGCGGGATTTTTTAATAATACTTTATCTCCTGCTTTGAATGTTACCGGACGTGAGTTCCTATCATAGTACGCTTTCGACCTTTCCTTGGCTTTCAGTAAATTTTTTCGGGCGATAGCATATGCCTTTTGTATTTTGTATCTAAGAAGGTGATAGTAACTCTCGTGGTTATAAATGGGCTCTGGCTCTCTTTTAAGATTAGAGGGAACATCTGCTGTGAATCCGAACAGACAGTCCATTGGCGTGAGCTTAGTGCCTTCATGTGGGCTGTTATTGTATACAAAAGCCGCGGTTCTCAGGAATCGATCCCAAGCCTTTGGATTTTCGGATACAATAGCTTTTAAATATTCTACTAGGGGTCTGTGTGTTCGTTCCAGTGCGCCATTGGATTGCGGATGATAAGCGGAAGTCTGTAATTTTTTTATTGTTAGAAGTTTACAGACACGTTTAAAAAGATCGCTTAAGAAATTGGAGCCCTGATCAGTTACTAATTTTTTAGGAATGCGGTAGCGAGTAATTATTTCATCAAAAAATATTCCTGCTACCGTTTCCGCTTCGCCATTTGGCAAGGCATAACAATCTACGAATTTCGTTAGATTGTCTTGGAAAGTCAAAATGTACTTATTTCCTGAATGGGTTTCTTCAAGGGGACCTAGTATATCCAAATATACTTTATCGAAAGGCATAAGGGCAGTATCTGTTATGATCATTGGCATACGATACTCCGGGCTAGCCTTCATTTTTTGGCATTTAGGGCACTTTCGAATATATTTCCTGATGGAACTGAGCATATTTCTCCACTTATATTTTTTCTTTATTTTTTTATAAGTTTTCATTACTCCTTGGTGACCACCAAACGCGGAGTCATGATAGTCTTTTAAAATTGTCCCGATTTCTTCAGGGTCTGAGATATTTTCTGGTAATGTATGCTGGTAATTTATTAGATTCTGGTTCCAGGGTGATTCGCCGTGTTCAGATGCACTGCTTTCGGATTTGCTGCTAGCAGTTGAGTCAATTTCGACTAATTCATTTTGGAGGTTCCGGGGATAATTTTGAGCTATATTGGGAGTTTCTGGGTTTTGATTTTCCTCTTCAATATCATTTTGTGCCTCCCTTATTTGAGCTCTCGTAACAGCATGACAATGTTTTTGTTTAGGCTTTGAGGGTGTTGGAGAACTAGAATCATTTTCGTCGATGTCGGAATCGGCTCGGTTATGTACCTGAGCTTCCACAATGAACGAATTGGGGTTTGCCTGGTTTAGCTCGGCAGGTATTCGACTAAGCGCGTCTGCATTAGTGTTATATTTTCCAGGCTTATATTCAATTTTATAGTCAAACTCTGAGAGTTTATGGTGAAACCTGACTAATCTCGATGTCGGGTCTTTCACATTGAATACGCCTTTCAAGGGCTTGTGGTCTGTGTAAACCGTAAAAGCTCTACCTTGTAAATAACACCTGAAGTTCCTGGCGGCCCACACAATAGCGAGCAACTCTTTTTCTATTGTGGAGTATCTTTGTTCCGCCTTATTTAAACTTCTACTTGCATACGCTATTGGCCTGTCTTTACCTATTGCCCCTTGTGATAAAACAGCTCCCAATGCCTCGTTACTAGCATCTGTTGTTAGATTAAAAGGTTGGGTAAAATCTGGATACTTGAGTAGAGGCGGATTTATAAGGGAATTTTTAATTTCATTGAAAGAGTCTTGGCACTTTTGAGTCCAATTAAATTTGACGTCTTTCCGTAATAGATTTGTTATTGGCCTGACTATCTTTGAGAAATTAGGGATGAACTTGCGATAGTAGTTTGCCAATCCCAGAAACGATTGGGTTTGTCTCACAGTTCGGGGTTGAGGAAAATTTTGAACGCAACTTGTTTTACTGGGATCTGGAAGTGCTCCTTCGTTTGAGCATTTGTGTCCAAGGTAGATTACTTCTCGGCGAAGGAACTGACACTTTTCGGCTTGTAATTTAAGATTATGGGCTCGAAGTCTGTCGAATACTTTAGCCAGTTTCTCGTTATGATCTTGTAAATTTTTTCCATATATTACAATATCATCGAGATAGACAAAGCATTCTAATCCTTGGAGACCCGTTAGAATGTAATTCATCAGGCGTTGAAAAGTCGCAGGTGCGCCTTTCAACCCAAATGGCATTCTCTTAAATTCATAATGCCCGTAAGCGGTACTAAATGCAGTTTTTGGTCTATCCCTTGGGTCAACCAGTACTTGATGGTATCCGCTTGCAAGGTCAAGAGTAGTAAAATACCGTGAATGCCCAAGTTGATCCAGTATATCCTCTATCCTGGGTAGTGGAAAGGCATCCCCTATAGATTTCTCGTTGACTTTACGGAAATCTACTACTACGCGCCAACGTTTATTGCCGTCAGGCCCAGCTTTCTTGGGGACTACAAGTAACGGAGAATTCCATGGGCTTTTGCTTATTTGGATTATGTCATTCTCTAACATATCCTTGATCTGCTCATTTATTACAGCCCGGTGCGTTTCTGGAAGTCTATACATCTTTTGGTTTATTGGTGGCTGATTGAGCAAAATGGGGATGGTATGCTTTATGGTATTAGTGCATGTTAGTTTATCTCCCTTTAGATAAAAAAGATCATTATATTTATAACATAACTCAAGAATTGATTTTTCTTCTTCGTGATTTAAATTTTCATCCAACAGTAATTCTTTACGTAAAGCCACAAGTCTGTCTGGGTTATAGCTTTTAATATGGTTTAGGTTTATTGAATATGGATTGGAGTTGAAATTTGTCTTATCACCTTTGAAATTGTATTCTGTTTTGTTATGTGTACGAGAGGAAGGTGGATCACCTTCTTTCTGATTACTTTGGGTATTTATGTCGTCCAAAGGTATATTGAGAAGTTTAATATTGTAATGACTACTTGGAACTAGAGTAAGCTTCAGCCTTTTTAGGAATACTGGTTCTGTGTTTATGTTTAGAACAGATAATGGTATAAAATTTTTGTGAGGACTAACTAGACAATTTGCGACAAATACTCCATCTTTTATCTCTTGAGACATACAGATCATTTCTTGGTCCAATTGTAATGGTATGCTCAGTACAATTTGAGATCGAGGAGGTATTCTATGGGATCGCTGAAGTTCTACTTCGTATTGCCTACTTTCATCTTCATTTAAGGTGCTTGAAATGTCTCCCATTTGGGATAAGGAGTTTTTATTATCGGGTGCCCGTGAAACGGTAGTAGATTTAAATTGTTCCTCTGTTTGATGCCTCGGTAGTTCATCTCTATCTTCTGTGGATGTTTCGAGAGGTACCGAGAATTCGATAGGGTTGGTTTCCGTGCGAGGAAACCGGAGCAATTTGTTAGGCCCTTCTATATTGCAATTTTTTGCAAGAAAGTCATTACCTAACAGCCCATCATGAGAGATTTGGGCGTTATCTTCTACAACCTGTAGATTGCACGGGATACTGCGGCTTAGTAAAAAGTTGCCTTGACAGTTACCCAATGTTTTTCCTTCTCCAAATGGAGTTTTTAAAGTTACCTTTTGACTTCGCTTTATCCGTTTTGGTGTATCTAGTGCTTCCTGTTTGATTATGCTTACTTCAGCTCCAGTGTCTACTACCAGCCGAATGGCTGTATTTCCGCTTATATCTAATGGTAACTCTACCACTGATACGTTTTCCCTGATCTGTGGGTTTTTCAGCTGGGAGGACCCTAAAGTATTTTGCGATAATTTATTTAATGTCGAGCCGGGGTTTTTTCGGTCGACAGTGTGCCGTTTCCCGATTTTGTAGCCTCCCATCGTTGCTTCTGTTGACAGGTGGGCACTGTATGACCTCTTCTTCCACAAAACTTACACATCTCTTGACCGTAAAATCTGTGTTCGTGATTTGGATTGCCCCACTGAGTGTTGTTGTTACTATTTAGGTGATTCCGTGGTGCTTTGACATTTTGTTTACAATATTGGGCATCATGACCCTTTGTTCTGCAGTTAATACAGAAGGGAGTATTTTTACGTTTTAAACAGTCATCATACGTATGCCCCTTGTATTTGCAATAACTGCAGGTGATCCTACCTAAAAGTAATTTTTGCTCACCGTATGGTTTCTTGTCTGGATATTGAGAAGAAGAGTTCTGGAATGGAGGTGGACTTCTTAAGGATTCTCTTGCCATACTGGCTTGAGTAGAGCACCAATTATTTGTTTGGTTTTTATCAGTATTAAAGGATACTGAAGGTACCTTTAATGACTCCAGATTTGGAGGTATACCACACTCAGTTTTTATTGTAGGTTTTCCTGTATCAGTTGTGTAGGGATATATAGAGGAGTTTAAATTTTCGTGTATGGGATAACCATAAGCATTAGCAAAATTTGAGGTATTTGGTCTAAAGAAATGGTCCATTTGAAAAGAATTTGTATGTTGAGGTAAGTAGTTTATTGGTTGTGGAATGAAAAAGAGACCCTGTTGTAACCTTTCCATATCTAATGCTTTTTGAATGAGAGTCTCTAACGAGCTTTCATTTATTGTCAATAGATAGGCGCTTAGATGGCGGTTATTTGCACCACTCTTTACGGAAGTCATTGCAAAGTCCTCTATCTGTTGCTTTACCACATTAAAATTTTCAGCACCGTATTTGCTTTGTGCTGCCTCGTTACATTGTACTAAAAGTCTTTTTAGTCTAGTAATAAATGAATTAAACGATTCTTGGGGGTATTGTCGGCAAGTTATTAGTTTGTTAATTAACTCATGATATGTCTCACGAGGTAAGTAAGTCCGATATAGCAACTGCTCGACTTCTTCAAATCTCGTGAGTGTACTGGATGCTATTAACTGATATGCATTTCCTCTCAATCTTGTTGGGAAAATTTGCATGAAGGCTGCCTTTTCCTCCTCTGCTAGACATTGTTGTACTTGCTTACAACAGCCTATGAAAATTTGCAATTCTGTGAGGGTCTGAGAATTAATTTCTCCAGAGAACAAAGGCACCATTTGTGCAGTAAGTTTAACTACTTTCCCATAATTTACAGGCATTTTGTTTGTATTGTGTGGATGCTCAAACTGGGAGGTATTTGGTGTATTTATATCTAGATTTGAAGTAGTTAACGATTTTTCGGGTATTATAACGTTTAGACTGTGAGTTCTTATGAGGAAGTTAACCAAACTGTGCCTTCCAAAACGTTTACCTGACCGATGTTCACGATACCAATTTATTCTTCTTTGGGGTGAACTTTGCTCTGCTCTTGGGCTATTCGGAGGGCTTACGTTGTCGAATGAAAGTGAGTTTAATGCTGCTTCAAAATCTGAGCAAACAGGGCTTTGATCAGATTTGTGCATGAAAGCAGAATTTTCTTGAAAAAGATGTAGTTTAACTTACTTTATGTACATATATATATACTGGAATAGGAAAAAAAAAGAAGAAATACATTGAAGATGTTTTTACACTGACGTTATTTAATGTGTAATGTATAGTGGCTTATCGATTTAATACTGAAGTTCTGCCAATCGCTGAATTTGGATTGAAACTTACTTAGTTTTTAATGTCTGCAGTTTCAGAAACGTTTTGATGTCTGTCCAAGCCGATAAATTTCCTTGGGAGTATATTCCCTTACTTTTATTATAGTTGTTGACTGGTTGTATTAAAACAAACAAATTAAGTCAGAAGTGCCCCAACGTCACAATTTGACGTTAGTTTTAGTTTCACTTCTTTGTGAGTTCGAGGATCAAGCTTTTTCAAGTATTGAATTAACTTCCTTGATCCTACCGGCTGCGCCAAATTGTTATCCTACCGGCTGCGCCAAATTGTTAAGTATGAATCTATCCTACTTAAACTTGTTGTGGTTTCTTTGCGAAGAAACCGTTTTGACTTAATTTGTTGATTTTATTTTTGCCTTTCCCGGCAGCGACTGTCGTTGCGTGGAGTAGCTTGTTAAAGCACAACTCCTGATATTATTGTGGAGTAGCTTGTTTAAAGCGCAACTCCTGATATTATTTTAGAGTAGCTTGTTTTAAGCACAACTCCTGATATTATTTTGGATTAGCTTGTTTTAAGCACAACTCCTGATACTATTTTGGAGTAGCTTGTTTTAAGCACAACTCCTAAGTGAAACGAACCGTTTACTGTATTCTAACTCGACTCAAATCGACTGACCTTTATTCTTCAAATTCTTTTCTTATTTATACACAAGAATCTTATTAATACGGAAATAAATGAAATACTTCCGACCCAACACTTTGTATATAACAGTACAAAGTGTTAGGTCATTTGCACTTCATTTATTTCTGTTTACAAATAAATTGCGGCACTCGTCGCTTCCGTACATACATACAGATATTTTTCTAACTATAATCGTACTGAGCGTTTCGTCAGTACATTATCGCATTTGTTGTTACATACGTACATACATAAATTTTGACAAACGCTAACCGCTTGTTGCTTGTTCATCGTGATATTCATGATTTACATACATACTTATATACATATTACTTTCTTCATATGCAACTCGTGAACCATCATTTGGTCACCTGGGTTCTACCGCTGGCGCAAGGTTATCGTATTACAACGTGCGAATTCTTGCGCGCAGGGTATTGCGTCACTCAATTCTACCTTAGTTATTTCCTCTACTTGTTAAGTAATTGAGGAAGGTCAGTAACGAGTGGAATTATAATTTAATGAAAATGATGTAGGCATGTATGTTCATTGAAAAATGATGAAAATATGTATGTTTGCGGTTGCTAGCATTTCTTTGATAATTGTTATAGGCATGTACATATGTTACAATGCTTTCTTAAAATTGTGGGTGGAGGTATGTATGTAACAGTTTTTCAAGGTGTCTCTAATGGAGGCAGTCAAATCAGCATAATTCGGGATGAACCGTCTATACCATCCTGCCATACCTAGTAGGCGTCGGGCTTGCCGAACAGTTTTAGGTGACGGATAGTCAACTATGGTTGAAATTTTGTCAGGGTCAGTTCTCGTACCTCCTTTCCGACAATGAATCCCAAGTATTTGGTCTCTTTGATACAAAACTTACTCTTCTCGACGTTAATAGTAAGGCCAGCTTTCCTCAAACAATCCGCCACACGGGCTAGCGGCGTGAGATGAGTATCGAAGTCTGATGACAGAATTAATAAATCGTCTAGATAGACGAGAACGTTCTCACGAAGATCGAAAGGAATGACTTTATCCATGAGGCGGCACATAGTCTGTGGAGAGTTGCATAGGGCGAATGGCATCACTGTGTACTGATAGAGAGGATGACCAGGTACTGTAAAAGCGGTCTTCTCTCTGGAATCAGTGTCTAGTGGGATCTGCCAGAATGCGTCTTTCAGGTCCAGGCATGTTATGTAATTTGCCGGAGGAAGTCGACTCAGAAGTGCGTCTATCTGCGGTAGTGGATAGGCATCCTTCTTCGTAACAGAGTTGACTTTCCTGGCGTCAAAACAAAGCCGGACCTTTCCAGGCTTCCTTACCAGAACAACTGGAGAGCTCCAAGGACTCTGGCTCTCCTCTATCACACCCAGTGATAGCATTCGCTCTAATTCAGCATCCATTAAACTTTGCTCTGCCGGTGAAATCGGATAAAAACGCTGTTTTATCGGGGCGGCGTCATTCGTTTCAATCTTGTGAAAGGCCAGTGATGTTTTCCCAAGGCCTAAAGAGGCGAAAGAGGGGAAAAGCTGTTTTGTGGCTTCTAAGTGTTGGTGATCGAGACTAGAAAGAATGTGGCAGTCGGTGTCAGAGGTAGCTATTCCACTTGGATTCACTTCTGTGACTATACCCAGGACATCTGGAGCCAACCCAAATAGACGCCAGAAGTCTATTCCCAGATATAGTGCCTGTGTGAGCCTGGCGTACGGTCCAATGTCGTCTGGCATCGACACGGAAATCTGTGCCAGTTTTTTTCTTTCTAGTTTCATTCGTCGACAGTATTCCCGCCAACGAACGGCTGATCCTTTTCTTTTCGGTCTCATATCCCGGTCCGGAAACATAATGTCAGCTAGCTCCGCCACTGAGGAGAAGATTCGGTCTCTGGCTGCTTTCTATTTCTGCAGACGCGTATGATACGGCGTCAGCGGATGTAAAACTGGCTCACGCCCACTCGTCAGATCAGAGATTGGTGGCCGTTTTAAAACAGAAATGACAGGAGGCCAAATCTCCTGCTCAGTAACTTTGTCAGCTACGCGTGCTATAGGTGTCACCGGGACATCGAAAATCAAAGACTCTTCTAGAGAAGTGTCTAACAAGGTCATGGGCTCCCCAGAAGTGGAAATGGGAGCTCGAAGATCTGCGGAGAAGTCTATTAAGTTCTCCGCCTCTATCGGTGCAATATTCGTATTATCAGGTATTGTACTGATATCACCAGAATCACTGAATGATATCAGAGGGCATATCAGGGAGTTATCGCTTGTGTCTGCTAATGGAGCGGACCTTCCTCCTTGTTCTAGGCTTGAACTGGAGGGTTCGTTGCAGTTGCTGCTTGCGACGTTGACGCTGGTCGGAAAGAGGTGGTGGTATTCCCGACCCGTCTCTCGTTTTCTGTCTGCAATAGCGGCAATCAGGCTTGAAGACATTCTTGCGTCCGCATCCATAGCAGAACACAACTTGTTTCTCCTGCCTGCAGTCCTGATAAAAATGACCGGACTGGTCACAATTCCAGCATATGATAGGGTGTTTGGCCGAAATACTCGATATGTCACCTAGGCTGTTGTCACTGCCTGTTGCTACTGCCAGTTCAGGATATAAGGTCAGAAGATTGTCAACTTCATGCACTCGTTGGTTCCGGTAAAGGTTCCAACTACCAGCTGTCGCAATTCGTGTCTGCGTAGCTTGGATACGCGTGACTAGCGATCTCAGCTGTCCTATCGTACCCGTGGGATGCAAACAGATTTTTTCCTGAATCTCCGGCAAGAGATTCGACTTGACAATCTCCAGAAACTCTTGGTCTGGCATAGCGTTCTGTAGCTTATCGCGCAGCAACTCCAAATGATGGTGATGCATAGCGAACAGTTCTCCAGGCTTTTGCTTTCTGGACATCAGCTGAAATCTCGTTTTCAAATCGTCCTTGGGCGTTCCCCATTCGGTGTACAATCCCATCTTGATAACTTCCCAAGTTGGAAATGGATTTTGACGTAATAGTGACCAATACCAGTCCTTCGCTGGTCCTGTCAGTAGTGTAAGCATATTTCTTACTAACTACCCAAAGTCCCCTTCTAGAGCGGAGTGCGTAAGCGCTTCGACTCTGAAGATGAATTCGTCAACTGATAGTTCTGCGTTATTCCCATTATAGGTCAGGTTCCATCTCCTGATGGGACTGCCTGATCGTCGGTATCCCACATTTGCAGGAACACGCATAGGTGGTGGAGGGGGTTGAGGTGGTTGAGGTAGTATAAACTTCGGTCTGGACTGATTTGTAGGCTGACCGAAAGGTTGACCAGAAGGTAGACCAAAAGGTTGACCAAAAGGTGGTGATGGTCTCCTAAATGATTGCCTTCCCCGTGTAGGGCAATCGTTTGACGGCCTCTGATTGCTCCTGGACAAAGGAGGTCGTGTGAAGTCTACTGGCGGCATTGCTGCTGCTACTTGCTGTCTGATACTGTCTCCTAACTCAGACCGCAAAACATTTAAACCCTGATTGAGACCTCTGTTTATTAGGTTTTCCATCTTTATGCTCAAGCCTGCTATCAGCGCATCCATAGCAGCTGAGGTGTTGTGGTCTTGAGCTGTATGCCCCGGACTGGCTTGTCTAGTACTCGGGTTCACGAAGGTTCTTGAATGCAAGTCAGGCATTCCTGGAGACAAGGATCGTCGATTCGAAGGTGGTAAGTCAAAGTTAGGCAAATCAAAGGTTGGCAATGAGTCGCGCCTTGTCGACTTCGCGGGCTTCACCTTCGTCGGCCTCTTTGGGATTTCACCAGAATATTCACTGAAGTCCTGTTGCGTAATGTGACGTCGGCAGTTAGGACAACTAGAATGTTCACCTATCCAATGCTGCAGGCATGCCTGGTGGAAAATATGCTCGCATACGGTCATGACCGGCTTCCGATCGACTGACCAGCTTGCGTCCCGGCAGATAGAACATGGTTCAGGCAGCATTGTCATACTGTTTGTCGCAGGAGGTGGTGTCCTCATTGTAGCCATAATGAATTTAGACGTAAGTCAGGTAAAAATTGTCAAATCAGGGTTTAGGATGGTTATCCCAAAAAAATTCAAGAAGTTTGCACGTTTGGAAGAGACACGCTCTTCACAATGTGATGATGGCTAAATACTATTTTAAAGTCGAAGGTTTTGGGCGAGATACTCAAATTCAGACAAAAGTTTTCCCAAACGTTCGAAGAAATTGAAAAAAATTTAGAAAAACAAGGATTCGAAAAGTTAATTAAGGCTTCACAAATCGAGATAGTGTAAAGAATGAATTCCAAATCAAAAAAACCAATGTCGGGAAGCGTTAGCAACCTCGTCGAATAAAAATCTTCAAAAAATTCTGAAAATTACGCAGGATCCAAAAAGATCACGAAAACAATTCAAGCGTTTCAAAAAAATTTTATTAACAAAGATCATACAATTTCTCCTTCACTTCCAGGAGCTAACTCTCAACGTAAGGCGTCAGGCCGCTCTCCCTCTTTCAAGGTCAGAAACAGGATACAGGCAAGTGACGTGAGTAGTGCATGAAAAGTCTGAGCTCTTGCAGAAATCTGGGAAGAGTAAAGTCGGAGGTATCAGAGACTGAGAATGTCACTGGAGATTCTTCAGCCAGGCAGTTAGCAGTATGCCAACTCCTGATTACTGAAGATCTCCAGCATCAATCCCATCCTCCGAGAACTCTTTCTCCTCTCCTCACCGGATGATCGTATCCAGTCAGTTCGCTAGCCAGGCAGAGTCATGAGTCTGGTCAACTAATTATCTGGAAGCCAAGAAGCTGTCTCTCAGATTCATAACTCTGTCCAGCCAGTTGGCTGACAGAGACACGTCTCCACAAGAGTTCACACAAAAATTTTGGTGAGGCCACCCACCATTTCCATGGCAGAAGGCCAGCGGGAAAGATCAAATTCAAAAACAATTTCAAAAACTACTGTTCAGACTTGAGGCTTGACTGAAGTCAAACCTAAAGTCGAACTTACAAAAACCTTCAAAAATTCCAAAAACTTTCAAAAGACTTTAAAACGTTACGTTACTCTACAAAAATTTTCAACTAACAACAAACAATTAAACCCAGGTCTGCATATAACTCCCACTGATTATGTGATTACCGAGTCAGACGACTTAGCTAGCAGCCAAATGCCCATCTCTCGAAGTAATCACAATCCTCAGTAAAGGTCATACTTAGACCACCGAAGTCTAATTGAGGTGGCCCCACGTTGGGCGCCATTTTGTTATGGAACTATGTATAGAGTGATTGGTCAGGACGTGAAGTCCAAACTGCCAGCCTGAGCTGACAGATCACTCGGTAACAGCGTTGACACAGGGCGGCATGCTAGCACTTCGGCTATGTGGCGGAGAGTGTGGGGCGGGGTTCCCAAAAATACCTGCCGCTGTCACCAACCATAATCAAAAAAAAGTTTTTCATGGCTACATACAAAAGCCTAGCACTCACTCAGTCCTGAAGGGACCTTTACGTCACTTACCTACATTCTACTGAAGGCGCAGATGGCATGCCCTCCTTGCCAAGGCCCATCCTCCCATTGACTTTGGGTGGCACAATCGTCCAAAGTCCCTTAGTTGACCTGTAAAGAGAATAGAGCGGACCTACACGACCTTCGGATGAGAGGGCTTCGGGATAGTGACAGGAAGAAATAAAAACTTTCAATAACTCATGTTCACGTTATAATATTGAAATTGTTAGAAAATAATTCGTTAAAGATAAAACACGTTTGAAAGGGTTCTAGGCCCTTAGAACCCGGTATACAGCAGGTTATATTAATTCAATATCGCCTTTCTTAAATAATGATTGCAAAAAGGAATTTATAAGTAACGTCTATCTCAGTAGTTCAAATTAAGTCATTATCGCTTTTCTTAAGTAATGATTGCAAAAAACTTGTAAGTAACTTCTGTCTCAACTGTTCAAATTAAGTCATTATCACTTTTCTTAAATAATGATTGAAAAACTTATAATTAACGTCTATCTCAATAGTTCAAATTAAGTCATTATCACTTTTCTTAAATAATGATTGAAAAACTTATAAATAACATCTATCTCAATAGTTTAAATTAAGTCATTATCACTTTTCTTAAATAATGATTTTCGTTTGTTTTTGTTCATTCGTCATTTTGCTTCTTCTATTAGCGATTGGACTATCACGTACCAATAGAGACAATTTTGACTGGCCAGACAAAAAAATGATAAATGATTTCTTTCATAGACAGAAGGCATGCCTTGTGTGTGTGGGGGGGGGGGGGGGGGTGTTAGGCTATATTCAAAGAAGAAACAAAATAATGATAACAATATTGCAAAGGTGTCTTTCACCGGGATCAAGTCCCTATAGAATTAGGGGTTGTCCCTTGCTGCTGGCAACATTTTCTTTTTACTACGGTTTGTTCGTCCTGTAAGCTATGCTTACTGGTTGATATACTAAGACACAATCAAATCATATCTACCCCTGTTCCTAAAACTAATGAAACCCCCCTTGATCAAAAATAAGTCAAATTTTTCCTGAGCTTCCGCACTTAGACTGTTGGTTCGTCACCGTTACATATTGTAGATCAATATTCAGTAATGCTACCTACATACTGCAAGTGTTTTACGTATAATTTTGTCTATTTTATATAGAACAGCTTAAAATATCTCTAACAAAGGTTCCCTGACTTTTTAGATTTTTTTAATTAGTGATTACAACTCAAAAAAAAATTTAACATAACCTATTCTATATTTCTGCTGATTTACGACGAAGACTATGTGTATTGATTTTACACCAATAAAATTTTTTTTAGTAAAATGACATAAAAATCTTTCTACAAAATGAAGACATATATACATACATGTCTGGATGGATATTTATTTTTCCATCTTATCCGACGGCCGGATATCCATGAAAACTAATGCGGTTTGACGTCAGGAACCAAAAGCGCCCCAGATCATAGTGCTGATTCGAGTTTAATCATGCAGGAAGTTTTTTTTTTGTTTTTTTTTTATGGACGTCTACTTTGCCATTGAACCCTTCAAATAGCAATTGAACAGATTCATTGATCTCGGTTCTGGGATTTCTCTTTCTTTACGCTGGACTTGATGTACTAAATGCCGGTACAGAACGATTTGGCATTTACCTTTTTCCTTTGTTTTTTTGCGCAGGATGTCCCTTGTGATATTCCTTAATGTTTAATATCCTTTTAGGATCCCCAATGTGGATAAAATGAACCTGTTCCGCCTGACTGGCTGTTTTAACAATTTGTGGGGAGACAAATGAGGCCGCTGCTGTAAAGCCAGCTGCATCTGCTCTTAATTTATTTCCTAATAGGGAGAATATTTTTAGTTATGAGAATATGAGTGCGCGTAGAGATTAAAAATATTGTTAACTTACGTTTATGGTTAATTCTTGGCCTGATATCTTCGGAAATCTTATAGACTTATTCCTTGGATTCTATACTGCGCGAACGATTTGACAAGACAGAGCTCGTCTTCTTCTTCCTTTCATATTAGTATGTCACTTTTGAACTTGAGGAAGCATTGCTTCGTCGGGGCGCGTTCAGTTTTTAAGCTCGATCGCAGCCGGCTCACACGCGTCAGCATTTTGTGTAGCATATTGCTATATGCAATACGCTACGACCATAACATTTTAAGCACTATTTTGAACTCTATCTAATGAAAAAAAAATAATTAATTTCGTTCAAGTGTAGTTACGAGTGCCGCTGGGCAATATTATTCAACTCAACAGAAATTCTTTTTGTGATAAAGCATACAGACAGCAAGTCGAAGCATTAACCTCCAATTTAATTCATTTAACTAGATGGCGGATGCTGAAGCGCTTCATCATGCCGTGGAATTTTCACCGTGAGTATCATTGGTATCATTGATTTTAGTATACGCATACTTCGGCTTCGGTAGCGACTTGCACTGTAGAGCCTTCTTTATCGATAATGGTTTTCATATATTTATATACATACGTTTTCAACTTGGAACAATACTTTTACATATATTTATAATTTAATACTATACCTGCATATTTTATTTATAATTTCATGGTATACTTACCTATATACCTTTTCAACTTGGAACTATACTTGTACATATATTTATAATTTAATACTATACCTGCATATTTTATTTATAATTTCACGGTATACTTACCTATATACCCTTTCAACTTGGAACTATACTTGTACATATATTTATAATTTAATACGATACCTGCCTATTTGATCGATATTCGTTTTCACATATTTATATACATATGTTTTGAATTGATGAAATTTTTTTTCTCTGAAATTATAACGTAAATATAAAATTCTGAAAGTTTTGATTCTTCCTTGACCATCCTGAAGCCCTCTCCCATAGGATGAAGGTCGTCTAGGCTCGCCTAGTCTCTCTCTCTTTTTACAGGTCAACTAAGGACTCTGAAGAATTATGCCCCTCAGAGTCAGATGGGAGGATGGGGCAGGCAAGGAAGGCAGTGTTACGTATCCAAACACTGTTTTCTCTGTTTTCACTGTTGTAATCTTTTTATTATTTCTTATAAAATTTCCCTCAGTTTATGGACACTGGATTTTACAATTTTTCTTTGTTTGTTTAATCTACTAATTTTTAAATTACACACCTCTTAATTTTTTTTTCCGCGCACTTCCGATTTACATCTCTTAAGTACTTACATTCACCGCGAGCGACCAAGATTTTTTCTCAAAAACGTTTTAACCTTTCCTTCTTATTATTATTACACATGTTCTTTTTACACAACTCCCTTTTTTTTCTATTCGATTAGCCCGCCGAACCAACCGTTGTCAATTTTTGCTTTTTTCTTTAAAAAAAATCACCCGCTCTTGTTTTTTAAGGTCGACTCCTCGTTCAAGTTTTGGATCACAACCCGGTCTTGTTATCACATTCGACTTCGTCTTTATAAAATTTTACTGCCGCGTTCTCCACGAGATTTAAAAACCAACTCGGCTCTTGATTACTTTTGCCGCGATCAAGAGCCTTCGTTCAGGGTAGAAAATGCATAGTTGTATTTTCACCCTGAGAAAATTTTCATTTATTCTGGACTTGATTAAACAAGTCCAGAATATTTTTTTCGTTGGACGGAGGTTTGAAATTTGATGCTTTGATAAACATCAGCCACTGCCACGACGATTAGAGTTGCCGCGCGCGTATACATACAATGTATTTTCGCGGCGCGCTCTTCTTATCGCGAAAGCTTTTTTGTGATATGTATGTACGTTCGTACATACATATTGCAATTTTCACGACAAATCGTACTGAATTATTTTTTTTTTAAATTAAATATTTCTACTGGCAAATTTTGCTGAAGGCAAAATTTGCCATAGGAATAATTTTGTTTCAACTCTATGGAATGTGAAGAAAATTGCTGATGCAATTTTCTTCACTGATCGAGTAGATAAGCTAATCATGTTTTTAAGCATGAATAGCTTATTGAAAATTTATATGAATGCATTCTTTTAATTAAAAATTTTTTGTTACCCTTTTTCAGGTATGGTTTTAGATCTATAACAATCCTTCCCCCCGCAAAAAAGAGAGTTATTCTTTGGAGAGTAATAACTCTCGGGGGAAAGAGTTCGTTCCATTGAATATTTTTATTGATTTGGGACTCCTTATCTTGGGTTTTTGATTACATTTTGTTTTTGTTTGGATGTTGAATACTTTGTTGCGGTTATTTATTTCGGTGTACTGTTTGAAACAATCCATCGCATTCGAGCGTAATCTTTTACCGTGGACACTTCGCGAAGTCGTTTTAAATTCTTTTCGTTTTTTTGTTTTTGTGCACTATCATAGGAAAGACAGGATGTTGATCACCATAAGGGTGGAGCACCAACCGCCATACTATAGCCCTTCCGGGATCACCTCGATGGCGTATGGGATCACCATTGTTCATGTGAACCCTTCGTGGCGCGGTCCCATTCGCCTGATGCTTTTGAGGCGGGGGCATCGCCCTTTCACCGCCTGGAGCGCCCCGGCTGTGGCTGGGGCACATCACCGGACAATGATACCTCTATACCCGCATCGGGGGCAAGCTTGGGTTGCTGCAGGTAAGGGCTACTGTCCGCTCCTAAGATATTTATTTTTTATTTACTTATTATCTTGTTTTCAGGAGGCACCCTCGACATCATTGGGGAGTATGGATTATGCGCCTGTTGCCATCCCATATTTAGCCCGGCATTAACTGCTATTGTGCGACGCCTTACGGCTACTCCACCCCCCCCCCCCCCCCCTGAAGCTGCCGCTGACCCAGGCCAACCGGATGCGCTTGCTGTCGCTGCTCGGGAGGATGCCGCCGACCAGGACGAGGTTTAAGTGCGAGGCCACTCCACCATATCTTTTTTTTTTATATACTTCGCGTCAATCTATCCTGTCTCTCCTTTTTTCTATTGCTTTTTTTAAAAAATAACATTTTGTATTTAGAAAAAATCAAAATAAAAAAATAATAATTGTCAAATGTATCAAAATGTTGTTCTGTTTTCTCCTCTATCCCCCTTTTCTGCTCGTTTTGTTTTGGTTTTTTCGTTATCTTCTCACCGTTCCTTTTGAAAAGACAATTGAAATGTACTGGGGGGTCAGAGAGATATAAAAAGAAGCTGGTTTTTCTGGGTACTATTTAGGTACTATCTAGGATTGGCGCGGGCTCGGTTATGCCTTATATTCTTGGTTGTGATCCTATAAAATTTTGGTTGTTGAGAGTTGTTGCCCCTTTTTTTTTCTAGCCTAATTAAAAACTATTTAGCATATGATGCTCTATGCTATTCCGGTTTAGTTTAGACATTTTAACGCTATTTATTTATTTTATTTATTGTACTACTCGTCTACTTATGTCTTTTAATTTGCAGTAGCTTGGTAAATTTTTGCTTCTATGTTCTAATTATTTAGACTTTTAAGGCATTTTTCTTTTTAGTTATACTATTATATTTCATATTCTGGTCATAGTTCTGACTTATTTTTTATTCTAATTTGTTTTTAATTTTATTTTGTGGTACTATGCATCTTTTTTTTTGTACTTGATCTTTAATTGTTTGTATTTCCTTTTTTTTTTTACTTCTACTGTTCGAGTAGGTACTGTATGTTTTTTCATTTTCCTATTTTATTTTTAATTCTAGGACATTTTCCTTTAATTCTATAGTTTCTTTGAAGTAATTTTAGTTTTAATTTATTTATTTTATGCCTTTGTACATGTGTCCAGGTCTACTTTTTACAACTGTTTTATTTATTATTTTATTTCTACTACTTCCTTTATTATTATTATTGTGGGTGCTATTTTGGCGGCCCGGATTCGGCGGTCGGTTCGGCTAGGCTTTACATTTTGGTGATTTAATTTTTTAATTTTTTGAAAGGTTCTTACCTCTCTTTTCTTATTTTGTTGTTCTCTACCTCAGTTAACAAATTTTTGTTTTTCTGATTAGCTTGTACGTATTTGTTACAATTTCTTACTGTTTTATTTATTATTTTACTAGTTTAATTTTAATCCTATAACCATTTCGTTGTTACCTAGTAGCCTGGTATTAATGTTTTGTGTTTTTTTTTCAACTGTTAATTTTATACATTTTTCTTTTTATATGCATTTTTTGTTCTCTTTAATTCCAACATTTCTACTACCTATTTTTATTCATTCTAACTTAACTTAATTTTAATACATTTTTTTCTTTTGACACCTTAGGTCTGTTTTATTTCTGTTTATATTTTTACTACAATTTATTTTGTTATTTTGTTTTTATGCTTTGTACCTGTGTCCAGGTCTACTTTTTCTATAAGTTCTACTTTGATTTGGTGAGCCATGTGGACAGTGTCCGTGTTCCGTTTTTTAAACAATTTGGACTGATTTTGTTTTGGAGAGGCTTCTGGCTCGCCTTAAACTGGGTTGGGGAGCAGGAGTTCGTTCTTCTAAAGGAATTCCCTCTGATAAAACTTCGGGGTTACCTTGTGGTTGATTTCTCTGTTGTCTCATCTTGATGACACCAGGGTTAAGATATTTTACAGCCACAGCGATCATTATGGCCAGAACTAGTAGGCTCGTAAATGATAGAGAAGTTGTGGACAGGATATGGGATTGTCTGCTTGATACCTTGTTACTATACTGGTCTTCCAGCGAATGTGTGCAGTATAGATTGATTTATTGATATCGTCCCCTGTTATGATTTCGGTTTGTACACTTTGGTTTTGAGACTTGGGTAAAATTTCGGCTAGATTCAGGTTGAGTAATGAATGATTCAGCTCAGGAAATTGTTTAGGCTGAGTAATTTTGAGAGGGTGTTTATTTTCACCTTCGTACCTTAGCACCTTTTCCCCTATCTGCAGCTGACATGGTTGCGTTATCTCTAGTATCCCCTGCCCCTATAATTTTGAGATGGCAAAGTGATCTTGACATGTTATATGTAGTACCGTGGAGGTAATAAACGATAATAGCCACGCATTGGGCTTGTTTAACTTTATCAACATGTCTTTTTGGGGAACTTGTACTCTAGACCTACACTTGGGCACTTCATTTAAAGGATTGTACAACACTTTCACTATACATTCATCCGAGGTGGTTGCCTTAATTATGGGGGTATTTAGTCGACCTATATATATATTTTCCTCCAGGCTATGAGTGACTTTCTTGAAGCTTTTCATATCCTCGCCTTTTAGTAAGAGGAATTCCTGTGTGCGAGCGCTATTTGCCACACAAGAGTATCCAGGGTCAGGGATTATGGAATAATTTGCTGCTTGTGGTACTGGGAAGCATCGGACTTGCCGTAGCCTCATTTTGGGCGAATCAAAAATTGGGAGAGTTAATCTCACCACCAATTTGTTCTGCATAAGGCGTGACTGGGCTCCTGCTGATTGGTACAGAATCGATAGGCAATTTTGGTCGTTTAGACATTTCGAATTTGATTTACGATACACGTCCAGCAGATTTTTGGGAGACACGAGGAGTGGGTGAATATGGTTGCCTTTGGTGGCCATTATGATGTCAAGGAAGCCTTGTTGACGGTATTCGACTTCGATGATTTGGAGCAATAAGCTTGATATAATCTCTTGTCTTAGTTGCCTCCTGTTTAGGTCCTCGGTCACAGTATGCAGATCGTTAATCTGGTGTGCTATGTTTTGCTGACGATCCATTAACATAGCCAATGGTTTTTGGATCTGTTCCAAGGTAGTTTTAACCACACTTATTTGTTGTTTCTCTAGCTCAGCTAGGGCTTGTGTGTTCGATTCAATTTCATCTAAGCGGCTGTATATCTCCTTCTCGTTGTTACTATCCATGGTACCAAATAAATAGTGCATAGCATTGCCTATTCCGTCGAATAGTGATCTAGCCTTACGCCTTCCTGGAACTAATTCCTTAATGGTTCTCGTGCGCTTTTGTACGCTATCTATTATAGCGTGTATGAGTAGTTGCTGCACGTTGCACAGGTCTTCTTTGTCCGTGATATTTATGCAGAGTTTATGCACCAAATATTCTGCATGTTCCGTTAGTTTTGTCTGCGTGTCTAACTCATCCAAGCCTATCTCCGTGAGAACATTCCAAGTGTTATGATACACCATGAGGCTTCGTAGATCCTCCAAAAATATGCCCGAGCTATTTAGTTTGGTTATAGCATAGGGTTTGTCGGCGATTTCTCCTGTCGCGTACTGGATGAGGATGGCAATTGCAATAATTTGTAGCGCCATTTCTGTGGACAATTCGGAGGATGAAAATAATCCTTTAAGTATGACTTTACTTATTTCGTGCCGTTATTAGACCAGGCAGTGGAGTGGCTCCACCGCAAGTGTTCCTGAGAGCCGTTAAAATGGGATTAATTTGAAACAAACAGAGGAGGAATTTGAGTCAACCTGGTTCTGTGACAACATGTTTATTTCATTCAAAGTATGGTTTTAGACGGTTGTTATGTACCGTTACAATACGCTTACCAATTTTTATTGTGGTGTTCACTCCACTTGGTATAGCAGTTACCTGATAAGGTCCTACCCAGATTTGTGAAAGCTTATGTTTCCTGCTTTCGTTTTTAATGAGGACCTTATCTCCTATGTGAAAAGTTAGGGGTCGTACTGTCTTATCATAGTACCCCTTTGAGCGTTGTTTACTGGCTAATAAATTCTTTCTTGCCGTGGCGTATGATTTTTGGAGCTTATACTTTAGTATATGATAATAGCTCTCGTGATTGTAAACTGGTTCGGGATCCCGTTTTAAATTTGATGGGACATCCGCTGTGAAGCCGTAAAGGCAGTCCATTGGGGTAAGTTTAGTACCCTCGTGTACACTATTATTATACACGAATGCAGCGGTTCGTAGGAATTGGTCCCATGTTTTGGGATTTTCGTCTACGATTGTTCGAAGGTATTCAATCAGCGGTCTGTGGGCACGCTCTAGTGCTCCGTTAGACTGTGGGTGGTATGCCGAAGTCTGTAACTTCTTTACCTTTAGAAGCTTACATACTCTTTTGAATAATTCACTCAGGAAATTTGTTCCCTGATCGGTGAGTATTCTTTTGGGTATGCGATAGCGCGTAACGATGTCATCAAAGAAAACTTGCGCTACTGTGACGGCTTCTGCATTAGGTATTGCATACCAGTCGACAAATTTTGTTAAATTATCTTGGAAGGTCAAGATATATTTGTTACCTGACGTGGTCTCTTCTAATGGACCTACAATATCGAGGTAAACTTTGTCGAACGGTTGTTCTGCGATGTCCGTGATAACCATTGGCATTTTATATTGTGGAGAAGCTTTCATCGTCTGGCACTTTGGGCATTTTTTTATGTATTTCTTGATGTCGCTAAGCATGTGTCTCCACCAATACTTGCGTCTTATGCGTTTGTAAGTTTTTATGACACCTTGATGGCCACCAAATGGAGAATCGTGATAATCTTTTAAGATTGTTCGGATTTCCGTAGGGCTCGTGATAACTTCGGGTGTCTTGCCAGTACTTACTTTTTGATCAAGCGATGCTGGGTTTAGTTTTTCCGCCTCCGTGTGTTGCATTCCGTTTTGGTCCGCTTTCGTGTGCTCTTCTGTCTCCACACTGGAGCTATCTAATGTCTCTTGAGCCTTTTGCTTCTGAGCTCGAGTCACGACGAAACAATGAGCGGATTTCTTTTTCTTTTTATTATTTGTGGAATCGTCTTCCTCCACATCTGAGTCCATCGTGTGGTGGACTAGGGCTTCTACCGTTAAGGTATTGCCTAAACTGTCTTCCTTTAATGCTTGAGGAATGCGACTCAGTGCATCGGCATTAGTGTTGTACTTCCCTGGTTTATATTCGATGTTGTAATCGAATTCAGATAATTTATGGTGAAATCTCACCAAACGGGAAGTAGGGTCTTTCACATTGAAGACACGTTTGAGAGGTTTATGGTCAGTATAGACCGTGAATTTCCGGCCTTGAAGATAGCACCTGAAATTCTTGGTAGCCCAGACAATAGCCAATAACTCTTTCTCTATAGTAGAGTAATTTCTTTCGGCTTTGTTTAATGTGCGGCTTGCATAGGCAATGGGCTGGTCCTTTCCGACTTCTCCTTGAGAAAGAACAGCTCCTAGAGCCTCGTTACTTGCGTCTGTAGTTAGATTAAAACATTTCGAAAAATCGGGGTAAATGAAAAGTGGGGGAGAAATTAAAGCGTTTTTTATGCTTTGAAATGCTTCTTGGCATTTCTCTGTCCAAGTGAATTTTACATCCTTTCGGAGTAAATTTGTGATTGGACGTACAATTTTGGAGAAGTCTGGAATGAATTTCCTGTAGTAATTGGCAAGTCCTAAAAATGACTGAACTTGCCTTACTGTTCTTGGAACAGGAAATGTTTGGACGCAGGCCGTTTTACTGGGATCTGGTAGGGCTCCTTCGCTAGAACCTTTATGTCCTAAATAAACAACTTCTCTTCTTAGAAACTGGCACTTTTCTGGCTGCAGTTTCAAGTTGTTTTCGCTCAACTTGTCGAAGACTTTTCTCAACTTTTCGTTGTGGTCGTTTAAATTTTTACCATAAATGACGATGTCATCTAGATAGACAAAACATTCGAGGCCTTGTAGGCCTGTTAGTACGAAATTCATTAGGCGCTGAAATGTGGCAGGGGCTCCTTTAAGCCCGAATGGCATACGCTTGAACTCGTAGTGCCCGTAGCTTGTGCTGAAAGCAGTTTTATGTCGATCTTTTTTGTCGACAAGGACTTGGTGATAGCCGTTGGCCAAATCGAGTGTGGTGAAATACCTTGCGTGACCTAGTTGGTCGAGAATATCCTCGATTCGGGGTAGCGGGAATGCATCTCCAATTGTCTTTTCGTTTAATTTACGAAAATCGACAACGATGCGCCACCTTTTTTCACCGTCAGGTCCCGCTTTCTTGGGGACAACTAGTAGAGGTGAATTCCAAGGGCTTTTACTAGACTGGACTATCCCGCTGTCTAGCATTTCTTTTAGCTGCTCGTTAATGACTTTCCGCTGTGTTTCAGGTAAGCGGTACATTTTTTGATTGATTGGTGCTTGATCTTGCACCAATGGAATATTATGCGTTATCGCATTTGTGTAGGTGAGTTTGTCACCTTTGAGGAAGAAGATATCGTTATACTTCGCAGAGTTCTGATATCGAAATTTTTTCTTCCGCGGTTAAATTAGGGTCTAGGCTGAGTTCTTGCTCTAGCCTAGAAATACGCGGGTATTGTTGTATAGATATCGTACATGTTGTAAAATTGCTGATTTTTCAGCTGAACCTTGGTTTGACTTACTATTCCTTGTAAATTTGTGTCCTGAAATTGGATTGAATTTAATTAATTCCTTATGAGGCTTTATTTCGTTGTTCTTAGGATGTTGCAGGGTAATGGCTTCCTGCTTTGTTGACGGCTGAGTTTGGTACACCTGTCTGGTCTTTGCCTTAGGTTGTGTGGGATACTCATGCGCGTCAATGCTACTGCTTTTTAACCATGTAGAATTTTTTGTGTTGTGTGACGGTGGAGTAATATGCACCTTTAATATAGGCTTTAGCGACTCGCTACCGTTCTTATATGGCCGTTGTTTGCACTCAGTTCCGTCTCTTGTGTTGTTTGATATTGCCTCTTTGGTTGGTATGGGAATGTGCGTTTGGTTGTGGTCTTTTGTGTGAGTCAATGGGACTAGTGTGTAGTCGTTTATGGGAAATAGCTGTAACTTTAAGCTATGTATGACTACTTGATGACTGTTAGCGTTGAGAATACTGACCAGCACTAATTCTTCTCCAGATGACAGTAAACTGTTTGCCAAGAAGACTCCATCGCTTATCTCTTGTGATAAACAGAGCATTTCTTCTTGAGTTTGTAACGGGATTGGCGCAACAATTTGAGAGCGCGCAGGTATACAGATTTTTTCCTTAAAGGTAACCAATTGCCGCGTGATTTCATCGGTCTCTTGTTCGCCCAGACAGCCTTTTTCACATTCTTTGGGCCCTTTTGGGGCTTGGCAGCCAGCTTTTCTCGTTTGAGAAGCCTTGAAGACACTACAGGTGGATAGTCCAGCCTGTTTAGACTCTACCTCTTCTGCAAGTGGATTAGTTTCCGTGAGAGGAAACCTTAGTGCCTTATTAGGACCCTCAACGTTACAGTTTTTTGCTAGGAAATCATTTCCTAGAAGTCCATCGTCGGAAAGGCCAGGCAAGTTCTTTACGACTTGAAACTCGCAGGGAATTTTGTTTTTGAAAACGAAATTTCCCTGGCAATTTCCCAGCGTCTTTCCGGTACCAAATGGGGTCTGAAGTGTACATGCCTCATTGTGGTTAATTTCTTTGAGATCTTTTAATGACCTTTTCTTTATTATACTAACCTCAGCGCCTGTGTCTACCACTAGTTTAGTTTGGCCGTTCAGGTCTATGTCTAAGGGAAGTTTTACTGTAGCGACACTGGAATCGGGCTGTTGAGGAGACCCTATTCTATTAGACGGGAAATTTATAGTCGAGCCGGGGAGTTTTGGGTCGACTGTACGTCGTTTCCCTGACTCCGAGCTTCCCATTTACGTTTTTGTTGGCAGTTATTTACTGCATGTCCAGAACGACCACAAAATTCACACTTTTTTCTTACGTTATATACTCTGGAATTGTTATTGGGATTCTGCGGCTCTCTAGGGCGTTGATTCGATGGTCCACCATAGTTGCTTGGTCTTTGAATATTGTTGCTGTTCCTCCTGCAGTCACGTATATCGTGGTTGTATATTTTGCAGTTCACACAGTACGGAGTATTTTTACGTTTGAGGCAATCAGCATATATGTGGCCTCTTAGATTACAAAAACTACAACTGATTTTATTTAAATAATTATTTTTATTGTTTACATTAAAATTTCTATTTGGTGATTTTGGCTCCTGTTTTATATTTGCCTGTGTGAACTGTGATGGAAATGTACTGGTGCTTGCATTTGTGGGCACACTGTTTTGCCAGGTATCCTGTGCGAATGGTAGTATGCCTGGATTATATATGGGGTGATTTGCAGGCGAATTATTTGGAATCGCTTGCGGATTACTTATCACAGGTGCATTTATTGACCGTGGTATTGTGTTCTGCACTGTACTGAATTGAAAGTGGCCTGGAGGTTGCAGAAATAGAGCACTTTGCTGGAGACGCTCCATGTCAAGCGCTCTTTGTACGAGGTCATCCACCGTGCCGTCTGTCATGGTCAGAAGGTATTGGCACATATACGGGTTATTGACTCCTGTTTTTAGTGCGTTTTTCGCGAAGTCTTCTAGCTGTGTTTTCACAGCGGGGGCTGCTGTAGCGCCATATTTGGACTCTGCTGCTTCATTACATAGTGCCAGCATTTGTTTTACTCGTGCCGTGAAGGCTGTGAGGTTTTCCAAAGGATACTGCCTTGTAGTAATTAATTTATTTACCAGTTCCTGGTAAGTTTCCCTAGGCAGGTAGGTACGATTTAGCCGTTCTTCTACCTCTTTGAAAGTAGTAGGCATATTTGAGGCAAAAAACTGGTAAGCTTCGCCTCGAAGTCTGATGGGGAAGATTTGCAAAAGTGCCGATAGTTCCTCCACCGAAATGCACTGGATTACCTGCCTGCAGCATCCTAGGAAAGTTTGGAGCTCCAGGCTCAATTTTGGGTGCTGCTCTCCCGAGAATAGGGGTACGAGCTGGGCAGTTAACTTGGCGATTTTCGCGTAATCTGCCATGTTTATATTGGGGATTCTGAAGCTAAAGTTTGACACTTTTGGGAGCTAGTTTCTTCTATGCTGGTTTCCAAAAGGGAGTCGCCCAGCCAATTCAATAGGATTTCACTCACGGTGGAATCACTGACACTGTCTTCAATGGCACCTTCTCTTAATTCTACACTATTATTTGTAATTTCTGTTTTGAGAGTGTGCGAGAGTTCCCCAAACTGCTTTAAGCTTTCTTTAAATTTTTCCGTACTTTCTTAGAATTGCGCGATTTGCTCAAGCCGCCGTTCACGGGACTTTTTGAGCTGTTTATCGATAGAATCGCACTGTAGAACAGAAAGTTCGGAGGAGTCTCGCACTTTCCCCTCTAGATATTTTAAATAGTTTTCTAAATTTAAATTAGACGGTCTTACTTGTTGGGGACCTGTAAGGATTGTGACTCCTGGTGCTATTGAATTTGTTGGGGGTGTTTGATTAGCACCCTCAGATGCAGATGTTGCTCCCTCGTTGCCTCCTTCGTACCGGGACGGATCTTCCTGTGCGTCGCCCGGTGAGGAAGATTGTTGTGGAGTTGGTGGAATTGGTGAGATTTCCGACGGCGTCTCCTGGTGGAAGCTTCCCTCGCTCATGGACCACCGTATGTAGAATTTGCAGCTAGGGGGGCTTCTGCCGTCTTAGTTCCCTTGGTTCAAATTGAGAGGGGGGCTTATTGCCTTCTTCGAGGTCCCTCTCAATTCAGAATCGCTGGTTTTTGTGACTGAAGTTCTTTTGCTGCCGGGGGGGGGGGGGGGGGGGGTGGCCTTCTTAAATTCCCCTGGATAAAAGCTGAAAGGGGGGCGCGTTGCCTACTTCGAAGTCCCTTTCATCTCCGGATCGCAGATTGTCGGTTGAGGATTCTTCCTTCAAGTTTCGCGTTGGAATTTTCGTCTATGGACGTCTTATGTTCCTGGGCTGGGGGTGGCTGCGTGTTTTTCAAACAGAGGCAGTTAAAGCTGTCCGACCCCGAGCGTTGGGAGCCGAATAGATCGGAATACTCCTGAAGCCAGACTCAACTTCAGGCGAAGGGTAGGGTGTCTTGCCCAGTATTCGATTTCGTCCTCAACTCCTTTTGATTCGTAGGATAGAGGGTTTTCGAGCGCTTATACTTTTGTTTGTTTAAAGTAGGCTTCCTCTATCCTACCGGCTGCGCAAATTGTTACGTACCTTCTTGGGACTGGCAGAATTTGTATCCAAACACTGTTTTCTCTGTTTTCACTGTTGTAATCTTTTTTATTATTTCTTACAAAATTTCCCTCAGTGTATGGACACTGGATTTTACAATTTTTCTGTGTTTGTTTAATCTACTAATTTTTAAATTACACACCTCTTAATTAGCTTTTCTTTCCGCGCACTTCCGATTTACATCTCTTAAGAACTTACATTCACCGCGAGCGACCAAGATTTTTTCTCAAAAACGTTTTAACCTTTCCTTCTTATTATTATTACACATGTTCTTTTTACACAACTCCCTTTTTTTTCTATTCGATTAGCCCGCCGAACCAACCGTTGTCAATTTTTGCTTTTTTCTTTAAAAAAAATCACCCGCTCTTGTTTTTTAAGGTCGACTCCTCGTTCAAGTTTTGGATCACAACCCGGTCTTGTTATCAAATTCGACTTCGTCTTTATAAAATTTTACTGCCGCGTTCTCCACGAGATTTAAAAACCAACTCGGCTCTTGATTACTTTTGCATAGTTGCATTTTCACCCTGAGAAAATTTTCATTTATTCTGGACTTGATTAAACAAGTCCAGAATATTTTTTTCGTTGGACGGAGGTTTGAAATTTGATGCTTTGATAAACATCCGCCACTGCCACGACGATTAGAGTTGCCGCGCGCGTATACATACAATGTATTTTCGCGGCGCGCTCTTCTTATCGCGAAAGCTTTTTTGTGATATGTATGTACGTTCGTACATACATATTGCAATTTTCACGACAAATCGTACTGAAGGTACGATTTGTCTTTTGCTTTATTTTTTTTTTAAATTAAATATTTCTACTGGCAAATTTTGCTGAAGGCAAAATTTGCCATGGGAATAATTTTGTTTCAACTCTATGGAATGTGAAGAAAATTGCTGATGCAATTTTCTTCACTGATCGAGTAGATAAGCTAATTATGTTTTTAAGCATGAATAGCTTATTGAAAATTTATATGAATGCATTCTTTTAATTAAAAATTTTTTGTTACCCTTTTTCAGGTACGGTTTTAGATCTATAACAACAGAACATCTGCGCCATCGTTTGTATACGGGTAAGTGACGTAAGGGTCCCTTCAGGACCGAATGTGTGCCGGCTATTTGTGTTAGGTAGGCACGAATTTTTTTGATTATGGCTGACGGCAGCGGCAGGTCCCCCCCCCCCCCACTCTCCGCCAATAGTTGAGGCGAACTAGCGTGCCGCCCTGCAGTCAACTCTGTCCGTCGAGTGATCTGTCAGCTCATGCTGGCAGTCGGGACTTTACGTCCCAAGCAAATCACTCATCATAGTTGCATAACATTATATTTCAACTTGTGAAGGGTGACATCAACATGCCTTGAATGCTTTAGAAAATTAATTTCAATTCACGATCTCGACACTTGCGATCTAATGACTTCATTTATTTGTGTTCTCATGACACCAACTATGGACACTTTGAGCCTATCACTAGAATGTGCTGTACTTTTAATTTGAATTTTCATTCGATAGATTTTAACATAAATAAAACTCAATTAAGAAAAATCCTCAATAATTGCTCTGTACTTTAGCTTAATTTAAGTATTGTGTCCTGGGACCATTGTAGTTAGCATTTAGCGAAATAAATAGGAATTACAAAAATGAAACAGCTAGCTCGTCAATATTGTGTGTGGACAGGTATTGATCGAGCAATTGAGGAAATATCTAAATCATGTGAAACCTGTTGATCAGACGATCATAACATACAATGACCCCACAACATACCAATCATTAATTCTGCATACCATTGCTGCATTCACAAAAAATAATCTACATGAAAATGCAACTCGCGCAAATACTGCAACTAGCGCAATGTTATTCGACTGTACATCAATAAATGCAAGTAAAGCAAAGTCGTTCACCTTTGCTTAAAATAAAATGGAAAACAATAATATTTAGGCGTAAGCAATTAATATGTATAAATTGATCGATGTTTTGGAATAAAGTAGAGTTTTTCATTATACGCAAAACAGTAGTTACCTTTTTTAGAGCTTTGCTACGCCCCCACCAGTGGTAAGCGTACTTCTAGCATTACACCGACGCCCCCACAAGTGGTAAGCGTTAATTAACCTTTCGGTTCCCCTACCGAACACCTGTGCTGTTACTAAATCAAGCCCGCCGAAGGCACCACTTCACCCGTGGGAGGAGCCACAGGAAAACTGGGATCGTGTCCACATGGATTATGCAGGACCTTCTGAAGGAAGACATCTTCTAATCTTGGTAGACGCTAAGTCAAAATGGGTAGATGTTCGAATTTCAAATGATGCACCTTCATCTGCAAAGACTATCGAGCGACTTGACAAAATTTTTGCAACTCATGGATAGCCAAGAGTGTTAGTTTCCGACAACGCCACAATTTTCACCAGTGAGACCTTCAAGAAATGGTGCACTTCAAATGGAATTTTTCAAAAGTTTTCCATACCTAGCCATCCAGCCACAAACGATCTAGCTGAGCGAAATGTAGGAACAATCAAGAACCGCTTCCAAGCAATGAAGAATGAACCCCTGACACTTCATCGAAAACTTCAAAAGATTATAGATCGATTTAGAGCAACTGCTCTTGCGGAGGGGAGAACACCTGCTGAACTACACATGAAGCGAAATTTTCGGATTCGACTTGATGCAATTAAACCATATCATGAGATGTACATTCAAGGACCAGTGGTTAGCTCTGCTTGTTCCTTCACGATTGGGGATCGAGTTCAGTCTCGTTATTACATTAACATGTTATGGAACTATGTTGAGTGATTTGGCTTGGACGTGAAGCCCCGACTGCCAGCATGAGCTGACAGATCACTCGGCGAACAGCGTTGACTGCAGGGCGGCATGCTAGCTCACCTCGGCTATTAGCGGAGAGTGTGGGAAGGTTCCACGAAAACCTGCCGCTGCCGCCTGCCACATACAGAAGAAATTCGTGCCTACTTACAAAAAAAAAACCCCGGCACACATTCGGTCCTGAAGGGACCCTTACATCACTTACCTAAATCCAGTGGGAAGGCGCAGATGTTCTGCCTTCCATCGCCGTTGCCCCAACCACCCTACGATTCTGCGGGCGATATTGTACAGTATCCCTTGTAGACCTGAAAAGTGAGAGTGTAGTGGACCTAGACGACCTTCACGTGAGAGGGCTCCAGGAAAGTGAAAGGAGAAATAAAAGCGCTCAGCACTTCATTTTTACGTTATAATTGAGAGTCCTAGACTACAATTCTTGCTCAAGACATTTTTGAAAAATATGCATACATAATCATGGATTCATCCTAAGCAAATAAATGTTAAATTAAAGTTAATTCTAATGAAATTATTACGAATTGAATGTATATTCTAATAATGAAAGAAAATCTTAAAAGCATATTTGAAATAATGAAATTCACAAAGAAGGAATAGTGAACAAAAAAGAAAAATCACTAAGGCGGAGATATGCTAACAAAATCATTTGCTAAGAGACAGTGATTTGCATACTATAATCGCTGGGTTATTTCTTTAAACACCCTACGTTTGACATAATAAAATGATTTAAATTTAAATAAGTGCTATTTTAATAAAAAGCTCGATAAAACACGAGTGAAACGTACTAAGCCGTCTATCTATTATATAGAATATATTATTATATTATATATCGCCCAGCTCAACAAACTTAAAAATTTGAAATTTAATACTTGGCCTTTCAGATTCTTTAATTTATCTTAAATTAAAAACCATTTAAGAAGAATTCGTATTAATTAAGCTGAAAATTCAGATTACAGACTAAATGCCGATACTATGAAGCTTTTTTTTTTAAGTTATGCAACATTTGATATTTTCAGTGGCATTTCGTGAGAAACTTAAATTGTATTTTTGCATTTAATCGAGTTGAAATAAATATATACCTGATTATAACAAAATATAGCTCCTAAGAATTAACATGAAAAAGGAGGCGGACGGATTATACAACTAGAAAAGTTAGTTCGGCAAATATGCATTTAAGTAATTATAATGTGAACATGAAAAAATAACTTTTTACTATAGCACTGACGGAAAAAATGTACTTATTGTTAGTATAATATTATTCTTAATACAGTGGAGGAAATTAGAATATCCTCATTGAGTTTTTTTAATGAAAATTAAAAACAAGACTTCAGTGTTTTAATTTATATATATTTTATCTATCGCTAATATATAAAAAATAACATAAATAAACTTTTTCTCAATTTTAATAAGAATTAACATAAACAAATTCAAAATATCTATAACATAAGAAGGAAATTAATTTAGCCTCATAAAAAATTATATTATTTGTGAATCCTTTTTTAACAGCTTAATATTGGGTATGTTTTCCTTGCTGTTTGATAACCTCAAACATCCTGTTAGACATTGAATCGATTAATTTTCGGAGAATTTCAATGGGTATTTCAATCCAAACTTGTCTGATCCTATTTTTTAACTCTTGAACGTGGAATTGCTTTCCGTTTTCGTATACTTTACGAGAAATTATTCCCCATACGTTTTCTATGGGGTTTAAGTCTGGTGTAATGGATATTTGTTTTGGGGATAAAATTATTGAAACAAACCACTGAAATATTGTAAAAACCACTACTTTATTTACTCTATATGTTTACTTTACAAAATTACGCCGCGTTCTTAACCTAACGAAGGTTTACTCAAAACTCGACATTTCCTCAGACTCAGGCAGTCTCGAAACCTTCCCAATCATTTCGCGATTCTGGCACTCACCTACTTTCATGGCATTGCTTAATTAATTTTTGTTGATTTGTGATTTCAACAATTAGGCATCGATACATTACAAGTCGCTTCCTAGTGGCAACATAATTGTGTGTCCATTATTTATCTAGGTTGCGTGTACTTGTTTTGTAATATTCGATCGACCTCTTAAACTGATTTACATCACACATTAATTTCGTACTTATTTCTTATACATTCCTCCCCCCTTTGAAGTGGAGGCTGTGCCTTTTGAAATTTTTTGTACATTCTTTATGCAACTTTTTCCTGGAAAACTTTAAGTGCCTTGTGAAAGGAAATGAATGAAATGAGATTCCGGGAGAGCCCGAGCTAGTGAATGCCTAAAATTTTTAATTAGAAAACATTTCGTTATTTTAGTTTGACATATCTGTAGCAAATTATTGCTAGGTGAAATTAAACAATCTTTAAAATTATAATAGATACATATGTATACATGTTTTTAACTGGAAAATTACTATTGGAAAAGTTTGCTGCTTGTATTAAATACTTACTATTAAATTTTAATTTATTATACCTACATGTTTTATTTATTTGTAAAATATGTAGTATGTTATATTTTAAGCAATAACTTTTTTTTTTATAACTTGTACATAGTAATTGTGCATTGTCACAAACATAGATGTATAATATTTATAATAAATTGAATCGGCTTGAATTATACTTATGCATATGTAGACAGTCCAAACATAACTTTTCTTTTTATTATATCAATGAATGTATTGTACAAATTTTGTTTTTTCTTATCTTTAACTGCCCTATTTTTATTTAATAAATTAAATTATCTATGGGACATTTTTCTGTAAAATACGTACATAATTATATTATACATTTCAAATTGACCTTTTATGTTGGGCGTTTTCCGGTGGATAGTAGGAAACCGCTTTTGAAAATATGTGTTGTTTTTGCTCAACTGTTTAAATTTTACTATTATTACTATTAAAATTATCGCAATAAGGCAGACTAAAACACTCAGAATAATTGTGTGGTTCCTATTATAGTGGCTATGTGTTTTTGACTCTCGGTCGGTTTTCACTTTTTCGATTTTATGTAAAAAGTTTTTAAGGCTGAGTTTCTGTTCGTCTAAATGTATTTTGTGATTTTGATGGTCAATTAACTGTAACTTAGGTATTTTAACTAATTGAAATATATAATAATACTTAAGCGTGGAATTTCTTTAATCTGTTGTTCGAATGAACCACTTTCACCTTTCGACCTATCTGAATTTTTAAATTCACATGGGAGGTTACTTCCTTTACTTCATATGGTCCGATCCAAATAGGTGATACCTTATTATTTTTGCCTTCGTCTTTTAAAAGGACTAAGTCACCAGTTTTGAATAACTCTTCCCGAAGGGTTCTGTCATAATATTTTTTCGTTATTTCCTTGCTTTTTATTATATTTTTCCTGGCAATATTATGGGCTTGTTGGATTTTATTTCTTAGGATATAAAAATAATTTTCATGATCATAAATTGGCTCTGGTTTGCGTTTAAGGTTCGTGGGCAGGTCAGTTGTAAAACCAAAAAGACAGTCCATATGAGTCAGACGTGTTGAAGAGTGTTTGGTGTTATTATGTACATGGACGGCTTGCCGTAACCATCATCCCAAGAGTGAGGGTTCTCATTCACGAAATTTTGCAAGTATTCCGTTAGTGGTCGATGAGACCTTTCCAGGGCACCATTCGATTGTGGATGGTACGCCGTAGTATTTATTTTCTGTATGCGTAGGAATTTACACAAGCGTTTGAAAAGTTCACTCATAAAATTCGTGCCTTGGTCTGTGATCAGTTTTTTCGGTATTCTGTACCGTGTAATAATCTCTTCGTAGAAAGTTTTTGCAACCGTAGCTGCTTCGCAATCTGGGAGAGCATATGCATCCATGAAGCGTGTTAGATCATCTTCGAATGTTAGTATATATTTGTTTCTAAGGGTCGTGACTGGGAGTGGTCCCACTATATCCAGGTACACTTTGTCGAAAGGCTTTTTCACTGTATCAGGCAGTACCATTGGCATCCGGATTAGTTTACAATGTTTATTTGTTTGGCATTTAGGACAAGATTTAATGAATTTTGTTATATCCTTTAACATATTCTTCCACCTGTACTTTCTCCGAATTCGGTGATAGGTTTTTGCAATCCCTTGGTGGCCCCCTAGTGGGTTTGTATGAAAGACTTTTAATATCTCATCAATATCTTTTTTTCAGTCAGAATATCATATTGAGTATTACCATCATTTATTTCCGATGTGTTGTAATTGTATTTTTCCCCAGTTTCAAATAATTCTCTTGAATCTTTTTCAATGTTTACTTGTATTTCTTCTTGAATTTGAGATTGAGGGTTTAATGAGTCTTCTGTTTGCTGTTTTTTACTTTGCGACCTTGTGGTCACCAACATTGTAGTACCTTCTTGAGGGATTCGGCTTAAAGCATCGGCATTGCAGTTTTTTCGGCCTGGTTTGTACTTTATCTCATAATTATACTCCGATAATTTGTGATGAAACCGTATTAAGCGTGACGTGGGATCTTTAACGTTGAACACTCCTATCAATGGCTGGTGATCCGTATAGACTGTAAATTTTCTTCCAAGGAGGTAACATCTAAAATTTTTCACGGCCCATACTATACCTAACAATTCTCTGAATAGTGTCTTTCCGCTTTGTTGAGGGTCCGACTTGCGTAAGCTATAGGACGATCATGGCCGGGAAGTCCTTGCGATAATACTGCACCCAATGCTTCATTGCTGGCATCTGTTGTAACGATAAAGGGCTTTTTAAAGTCTGGATAAGCTAAGACTGGCGGCGTGGTAAGTGACCTTTTTAAGAGTTGGAATGCAGCTTCACTGTCAGATGTCCAAATGAATTTTTGTTTTCCCCGTAAGAGTTTCGTTAGCGGCTCTGCGGTCTTAGAAAAGCCGGGAATGAACTTTCTATAGTAGTTGGCTAGTCCTAAGAAACTTTGCAATTGCTTTATGGTGGTAGGTGTTGGGAATTCTTGAACACATTTAATTTTCTCATTATCTGGAGCACAACCTTCATGGGAGCATTTGTGGCCTAAATAGACCACTTCCTTCCTGAGAAAATGACATTTTCCTGGTTGAAGCTTTAAGTTATATTCTCTTAATCTTTCAAAAATGTCGGTCAGTTTTTTTATATGGTCTTCCAATTTTTTCCGTAGACGACAATATCGTCTAGATAAACAAAACACTTTATGCCTTGCAAACCAGTAAGCACACGATTCATTGCTCGCTGAAAAGTTGCTGGAGCTGTTTTTAATCCAAAAGGCATTCGAAGGAATTCATAATGTCCGTATGCCGTGCTAAAGGCCGTCTTTTCGCGGTCTGAAGGTTGCATTGGGATTTGATGGTATCCGCTAGCTAAGTCCAATGTTGAAAAATAGCGTGAATTTCCCAGTTGGTCCAATATGTCTTCAATTCTGGGTAGCGGAAATGCATCTCCGATGGTTTTTTCATTCAGTTTCCGAAAATCGACTACTATTCTCCATCGCTTTTCACCATTTGGGGCTGGTTTCTTAGGAACTACCAATAGGGGCGAATTCCAGGGGCTGCTACTTGGGGCAATAATGTGTTCATCTAACATATTCTTTATTTGTTTGTTAATTTCATTTTTATGAATATTTGGCAGTCTGTATGGTCTCTGATTGATAGGGGCTTGATCACACGTCATGGGGATGTTGTGAGAAGTAACGTTAGAAAATGGTAGTTGTTCTCCTTCTAAATGAAATATATCACTATATGCTTCACACAGTTCCTTTACTGCTTTTCTTTCCTCGGTATTATGTGTTTGGTCTAATGATATTTCTTTTTCCAGTCGCTGAAAACGTTGTCTTTCTGATATCTTTGCATCACTTATATGTTTCTTCTCCAACTTGTAAATATTGAAGTTTCGTAACGATTCTAGCTTTGGCTCCACATTTGGTAAAATAATTTCTTTCTCAAGTGTATTTATCATACGAAGTCTTAATTTCCCATTCTGTGGCCTAATTAAACTATTAGCTATAAAAACGCCAGGTATAATTTCCTGAGAGGGACATAACATTTCATCATCACAGCTCATTGCAGGTATTTCTAATACCATTTCTGATCGCGGAGGGATATGCGTCGCATTGCTGTATGAATCTTGAGTGATTGTCTCTCTATGCTTCTGAGAGGCTGACAAGCTTAATGCTGTAAGAAGTGGATGGAAAGTACTAGAAACTACTTCGTTTCTGCTAGATGACAAGCAATCTTTTGTATTACTTGTTTCCTTAAATGAATTGCGTAACTGGTTAACTTCACGGTTACATAAAAAAGGAATTTTTAATTCGGTTGAGTTGTTACTATTGCCAGGGAAATGCAACATTCGTTCAACTGTGAGAATGTTTGCTTTGCCCCATATGAAGTTGCGTCCTAATATACCATCAAAAGGAATCGAAATGTTTTCCTGGCAGATATTAAATTCGCAATTTAAGCCCTTACCTATCAGAAAAATACCTTCACAAGACCCAAGGGTGAGATTAGTGCCACCGTACAAGCCTTGTAATTGAATAACCTTCTGTTGATTCACAAATGTATGGTCAGATAAACAATTTCTTTTTAGAATACTTACTTCGGCTCCCGTATCAACCAAAAACTTAACCTTACCTATTCTAGATATATTCAAGGGAAGTTCAATTATTGCTTCATTTACTGTTAGCGCATTATTTTGCAGTGAGATTATAGTATTAGAAACGTTAGAATAATTTGAAATTTCTTTGTTGTTGTTAATAGTTTTATTTTCTTTACTTCAAACTTCGTACTTATCGGCTAATTCTTCAAATTCTCCACAATGAATATTTTTGCACCCATATGTAGAAGGGTTAGCCATTGGGCGCAATAGGCTAGCCCGCTTTAGTTTCCCGAATGATTTTGGTTTTTACTTTGTTTTTCCTCCCAAGATTTTTTTCCGTAGCAGTCAGCTACGGAATGTGAGGATCTAGCACACCAATCACATTTTGGTACGGTTGTTTGTCCTCCATTTCTGGGGAACTCTTTCTGCTTCATTTGTTGTATATTATTTAATTGACATATGATTCTTGAGAGTGTCCGTAAGCACGACAAGCGTGACAGAATTATGAGCGTCTTCGGGTGCGACACTCAGAAAAAGTATGTCCAAATCTTTTACAGAAATCACATTTTTTTAACTGTTCATGCCTTTCTTTCTCAGAAGTTTTCGCTGATGAAATATGAAAATTGATCCTATTGTGTGATGGATTTGAACTTGCTCAGATAATTTTGAATATACATTTACGGAAGAAGTGTTTAAGACTGGAGAGGGATTAAAGTTTAGAAAAGGGTGTGTGACCAGAATTTTTGGGGTAGCGTCTTGTGAGAGCTGAAAATTTGCTTCTAAGAAGCCTCTTAGTTGCCTTACTTCATCTTCGTTAAATTGCTGGCATGCAGATGATGAAGTCTGCCAGTTTGTACTTATTTGTCGGCTCTGAATTTTTTCAACTTCTGTAGTCATTTTTATTAATTCATCTAGTGAATTACTCGTTTTTCCTATTATCACTTGACGAATAATAGGGCTGATAATTGCCATTTTAAACGTGTAGCATGCTTCTTCCTCAACTTTTTTTAAGAGCGCTTCATTTCCTTTCGGATATTTAGAATTTATTGCACGTTTACATTCAACAAGCATCATATTTAATTTCGTACCAAACGATCCTACTGCTTCGTTGTGAATTTGAAAACAACGACGTATATTGCTTATGATGTCATTAATTGAGTTACTTGGCTTAAACGCAGTTAAAAGTAAGCTCTCTAACTCATCTACCGATTCGATTTTTAAGTACTTAACCAGATCATAAGCTTCTCCCCTCAGTTTTGTTTTCAGTAGGGGTATCAACAAGCTTTTTTCTTCGGAGGAGGTCAAAGAATTCTCTACTTGCTTGCAACAATCGAGAAAAATAAGTAGTTCGTTTGAATTATAATTTCTTTGCCCGTGAAATACAGATACGATGTTATTGACCAGCTTGGAAATTTTTTCTAGTGACAAAGTGGCCATATTATCAATACAAATATTTAATTTCTGAACAAGATCAGGGTTTGTTTGGGTTCGTGTTATTGTTTCTGCAGTACTTAAGCTGCAATCACTGAGCTGAATGGGGACTGTTATTTGGTCACTTTGAACTTGATTAGGTAAGTCGTCGCTTCTAGCGGGATTTAATGGAGCTTCAAACACCTCATCTAATTCGGATTCCAGAGTTAGGGAATCAATTCTGTCACAAAATCGCGCAAATTCTGGAGTTTGAGTAGTATTAAGAAAACGCTGACGTCGATTTCGTGCACCTAGATTTTGAATCTTCGAACTGAATGACATAAGTAATAATACGAGAAAAGAAATGCTGAACGAGCAGTTTAATTAAATTAAATCATAACACCTTAATTGCTTGTGCTATTTGTTTATCGGTTGGCGTCTTAATTTTTTTTTGTTTATGTGTACATACATATGTACATCATGTGTACATTAAATAATTATATTTTCTTTTTCTTTTTTTAGACGTGTACATACATCATGATGTGTACATTCAAACATTTATTTTTTTGATTCTAGTGATATGTGATATATCTATCTTCTAAATTTGTAAATTTGCCAATTGTAATGGATATTTATTTATATATGCACATAATATAATAATAAGCCTAAATCTATACCAATTCCGTTGTGACTCACTCTTTAAAATGGGTTGATGGTTTGACCTCCTTATGGTATATTATGCGGCCTTGCCTTTGTGTATTCTGGACGTTCTCTTTTTTCTTTTTTTAATATGGGGTTACACCAGTGTGAAACTTTCCAAACTTTTCACTTAAGATTTTATCACATTGATTGCTATTTGGTAATAACTGATAGCAGATATTTTTTATACTGATTTTTTTTTTTTTATATATTTTTTGTAAATTTTTTTTTGTAGAACACAACTGTTATGATATGTACATATATATACTTTTTCACGCACTTTAACTTTTGCCTTCCAGTTACTGTTCAATAGGGAGTCTAATGTCGAAAATACGGGCTGCGCCAATTGTAATGGATATTTATTTTGGGGATAAAATTATTGAAACAAACCACCGAAATAATGTAAAAACCACTACTTTATTTACTCTATATGTTTACTTTACAAAATTATGCCGCGTTCTTAACCTAACGAAGGTTTACTCAAAACTCGACATTTCCGCAAGCTCAGGCAGTCTCGAAACCTTCCCAATCATTTCGCGATTCTGGCACTCACCTACTTTCATGGCATTGCTTAATTAATTCTTGTTGATTTGTGATTTCAACAATTAGGCATCGATACATTACAAGTCGCTTCCTAGTAGCAACATAATTGTGTGACCATTATTTATCTAGGTTGCGTGTACTTGTTTTGTAATATTCGATCGACCTCTTAAACTGATTTACATCACACATTAATTTCGTACGTATTTCTTATACATTGTTTACATCACACTGGACTACATGCTGGCCAATCTAAAACGTCAATTTTTCTTTCAGCAAGCCAAGCTGTGTATTGCAGCATTATCATGCTGAAATACAAAATCTTCGCCCATTAGTTCCTCAGCATGCTCAATTAAACTGTATTCGAGCATTTCCACGTAGTCTTCGGATTTCATTTTTGTCGAAATTCAAGCTAGAGGAAGCTTACCCTGACTTGAAAATGCCCCCCAAACCATGACAGATCCACCACCAAAGTTGCGGCTAAGACACATCTTTGGTTCCTTTCAGAATGGCGAAAGAAGACACCAAAACCTAAACTAACTACGAGACACATTGAACATCGGATAAATTTTGCGAAAAAGTATATGTCTTGGACACATGAGTGGAAGAATGTACTTTTCTCACATGAAAAGAAGTTCAACCTGGATGGTCCAGATGGTTGGCGATGATATTGGCATGACCTAAGAAAGGAATCAAAAACGTGGCTTAGCCGCAACTTTGGTGGTGGATCTGGTATGGTTTGGGGGCACTTTCAAGTCAGGGTAAGCTTCCTCTAGCTTGGATTTCGACAAAAATGACATCCGAAGACTACGTGGAAATGCTCGAATACAGTTTAATTGAGCATGCTGAGGAACTAATGGGCGAAGATTTTGTATTTCAGCATGAAATGCTGCAATACACAGCTCTAAACTGACAAAGGGTTGGCTTGCTGAAAGAAAAATTGACGTTTTAGATTGACCAGCATGTAGTGAATTAACTAAAATTTTTCTTTCAGTTCACTATTGGAAAGATCTTTAGGAAAAATCACGATTGCACAGGTAAATATTCTAATTAACACGATTTATGAATGTGCAACATAAATAACAATTTTTTCTTTCAATTCACTATTAGAAAGATTATTAGAAAGATCTTTAAGTAAATCACGGTCGCACAGGTAAGTAGTCCAATTAATAAAACTTAGGAATGTGCAGCATTAACACCAAAATTTTCTTTCAGTTCTCCAGTAGAAAGATCTTTAGGAAAAATCACGATTGCACAGGTAAATGTTCTAATTAACAAAATCACGACCAGAATGAATAAACTAAAATTTTTCTTTCAGTTCACTAATAGAAAGATCTACATGGAAAATCACCGTCGCACAGGTATATATTCCAATTAATAAAATTTTCGACCAGAATGAATAAACTCAACTTTTCCTTTCCGTTCACCAAAAACAAAAAAAAAACTCTAAAGACTAAATTTTTAAATAAAGAGGAATCACGACTAAATTTTTCTGCGACCGTTCTCGTTCAAAGCCAAAAGACAACTCCCCCGACTACACGCAGTCTCCCTACATTGCCAACGTTCTTCTCAGAATTTTTTTGTTCTTTTTTCAAGCCTGCTGCAACACATTGCATGATGGCATCACGCGATCTGTTACAGCTAGGCGAATTGCCGTTTTCGTCGCTTTGATGTGGTTGACTAGCGGTAAGTTTTAAACGAAAAATTGTATTTTGTGTTCATTTTGCACATTTTAGAATTTTTCGACTGAAAATATTCTGCTGTTGTTGTTGTTTATTTTAGACCTGGACTTGTATGCGGGTATGTATGGATATTTTTTCAGGAAATTTTTTTTTTTTAATATGAAGAAGTAGCATATGGCTACTTCTTGTAAATATATAGATTTTATCTTCTATTTTTCCAGGAATTTTTTGTACTATGGAGAAGTAGCATAGGGCTACTTCTTGAAAATATATAAATTTTATCTTTTCAGGAATTTTCTAATATGGAGAAGTAGCATAGGGCTACTTCTTGGAAATAGCTAAATTTTATTAAATTGTAAACTCTGGGAAATCATGGGGGTTTTCTCTACAGACGTAGAGAAGCCAAACAAAAGTAGCGTAAGGGGGTATACGCTACAGCGTGGGGACGACCCACCGAGAATAGAGTCTCATGCCGGGCAAAACGAGGAAGGAAGCGTAAAAAGGCAGAAAAGAAAAAAAACAAGAAGGTCGACTCGGGAGGTGAACTATGAATATTTTTGCAGCCGCGCCCAACGTGGGGACGACCCACAAGTGTCTCAAGCCGGGCTTTGACACGAGACATATGTCAGGATATGCACTAAAAGGAATAGATTCACCCACAACGCGCCCAACGTGGGGACGACCCACAAGAGTCTCAAGCCGGGCATACACTATACGCTGGGTTATTGAGAAATCGGATCCCATCTGCGGCCCTGATCCCAGTTCGTCTTGGACGAGGGAGGACTGATCTACCGATAGACGTCGTCTACCAACTCGCCTCGCACAATGAACTGACCAGGAAGAGGTGCAGCGATTGATTTATTGGGTACCGGAATGTTCGGCTCGAGATTACGACTTCGTCGGTGAAATGCCGCTACTTATCGATCTGTGTTCTGCTGAATCCAGTCGCAACACCCCGGAAATTTCCCCCAATCCCAAGAGAGGAAATCGCTTCGTAACAGATAGGATTCATCTATCAACTCACTCAGGATGACGGAAATCCCGCGGGATGCAGCAAGCGGGTTCAAGCTCTAAGGAAATTGAAGAAAGGACAGGAAAGAAAAATCCTTCAGATGAAGGCTAACCCAGAAGGGATTAGTAACAAAGACTGGGACCAACTAATCTTGTTAGTTTAGAGATAATACACAATATATAAAAAAAACGACACTCCACTGAGGCTTCAGCCATACCAACCACCGCTCGGAGACCTTTTAATTGGAAGAAAACTGAAGAAAGACAGAAAAATAAAATCCTTCAGGTGAAGGCTAACCCAGAAGGGGTTAGTAACAAAGTGAAAGAGGTTTATCACCCACCACTGAGGAAGTAGTAGGAGGGTTTGCGATAACCTGTAGTTCACAAGTGAAGCTTGCCGGATGCCTTCTTAGGGCTACCGAGATCTAATCAACTTTGATCAAGACTTCATATCCTGAGAAGAGAAAAAAAATTCCAAATAGGAGAATTTACTAAAGGCACCTTGAAAGAATGCGAAAAGGAATGGCATTACTGCGTGCCTGATAAAGAAAATAAACCTTAGCCTATAATAACCATTCATAAGATAAAACAGATCTAGTCCGACTGACAATCCGACTAGGCAAATGGCTTCTACGGTAGTACGGATAACATACAAACCTAACAAACGCGACAACGATTCCATAGCTCGTAAATAAAACAAGGTTGGTTATACTTATCTTGATCATTGGATTACTCGCAGTGTCGAAGAAAAAAAAAAAGAATTTTATATGTACAATGCCTAGACAAAAAAAATAAGATCTCGCTCACTACACGCACTACTTGGGTTGCATCGAAGTGACTCACCAGGAACTGGACCATTAAAACGATAACAATATAAATAAATTTTAAAAATAAACGCAAAAAAAAAACGACGGTGATATTGGTAACAAGATACGTGTACGTTAGAATAATCAATAACACTACAGTGTATTACTCTACTAACAGTTAAGATTGAGTCAATGAATAAAACTTACGAAACAAATATATATAGCGTCAATAATGAAATTAAGCGTCGATATTTTCTCTTCATGAAGGGCGTCGGCATGACGGCACGACGAGAGGTGAAACACACTCGGTCCAACACACACAAGATAAATAAAAAAACATAAATAAGCTTCAGCCACTGCTGAAAAATTAAAAAAAAATTGTTTTCCTTCTAACTCTCTCTCCCTCTCTCTCTCCTCGCCTTCCACCACTCTCCAAGGTGTCGTCGCTCTGAATCAGGCCAATCGCAAAACTCCCGGTCAATCTATATTTATATAATAAAAAAAACACTATCAAGCGTTAATCGATGTTTGTTAGCAAATGGTCATGAACTTGGTGGCTGTCCGAACATTAACGCGTAACAAGCCGAAGCAAAACTTCTAAGAGGGGTATAAACCGCGCACACTAAGCTTGTACTCCCACCAAGCAAATAAGCATTTATCTAAATAGGAAGGGGTTTACTACAATGTCGAAGAACGGAACTTCGAGTTGCCGTCTTACATTGCATGATCGCGACAAGCACTGCCTTAACCAAGGATAAAATCGGGAGGATGAACATCGTTCATCAACTTGGCAAGAGACTGAAGTCAACAGATCAAGGAAAGGTGAGAGGTCGGTGATCAAGTGGCTGCTGGTACTCGAGTAAGAAGCCGTAGCGGTGATTTATATAAGGAGATAAATCTGAACGGGACAACCCAACCAAAACTAAATATCTGTGCGGGACAACCCCACTAAAACTAAATATCTGTGCGGGACGACCCCACTAAAACTAAATATCTGAACGGGACAACCCAACTAAAACTAAAAACGAGAGACAATACGGGCTTCTTCTCGGAACCAGCAGAAGTGAACGGAAATAAGATCCATAACAGTATGCATTGCATACAACGTTCATCAACCACTAATCGACTTAGCCTCCCATCACTAGAAGTTAGGGAAGGTTAATGGGGAATGAAGTTGAGATGAAAGGCGAATGTGAGTTGTCAGTAACTCAGTGGCTACCAGCACTCAGGAGAGAAGCAGTAGCTGATTGTATATATTAGTATCATCAAAATAATTAACAGGCAGAAGAAAAAAAAACATGAATGCTTATATATGCCAAAGGTGACAATGCAAACCTCAAAGCAGCTTTTTTTTTCTTTAAAAAAAAACCCAAAACTAAAATGGCTCACAGCCCGAAACACCATAGAAATTTAATAATAACTGGCTTCTCCCTGGAACCAGCAGATGTAAGCGGAATTAATTTCAAAAGCGTACGCATCGCATACAACGCTAACAGACCACTGCAAACTGAACAACTCACACTTCCATCAAGGAGCCTCCAGAGGGATTACTGAATTTAATAATAAGGGAAGAAGGGTTTGAACGGAAAAAAGAATCTGGTGCGAAGTTGCACGCTAAAACCGGTAAGCTGACACCAATGCCCAGACAAGGACAGAATCAAAAGAAGAACATCGTTCAACAACTTGCCAGGTTTGGGTCAGCTGACCAGCTTGTCATGCAAGTAAAACTGACAAGTGGTCGTCATCTCGGCGTCTACGAGCCGAAGCTTGGCTTCAAAAGTGGTACGCCTCGCACACAAGGCTCGCTTGTTGCCGAGGAGATGAGCACTTAAACCAGGAAACTGTTAAATTTAAGGTAGAAATTGACTTAGACTTGACCGAAGGCAATTTACGATCGCACATACAGCCAGAACCATGGTCGAGTGATCCAGACGCGACACAAAGGTCGGGCCTAACGAGAGCCAAAAGGAGCTATCATGGAAGTAACGCACTCCACAGAAGCAAGAAGAGCTCTGCGTAGACCCAGCACCTTGTATCCGCCAGGCAAATCATTTGCGTCGGCATAAAACATACTGAGGTCTTACAAAACAAAGAAAAGTTCTAATAGTGATAATAACACAAAAAAAAAATTGAGAAATTAACATTGAAATAGCAGTTGCATTCTAGTCAAGAGAAGCTTGACTAAATGCGAAGGAAAAAAAACCGAAGTTTGGGCGCCATTTGTAACGACAAATGGGCGAACAGAGATACAGCAAAAATAAAACTTGATATTAAAACAAAAGAAAACCGTTTGGGCGCCATTTGTAAAACAAATGAGCGACCAGAAAAAAACTCATTAAAAATAGTAATTGCACTTTAGCCAAGAGACTAAAGGCAAAAAAAACCAAAGCTTGGGCGCCATTTGTAACGACAAATGGGCGACCAGAAATATAACAAATCAAAATAAGATTTAAGACAAAGTTTGAAATGATTTACGACAATAGTAATTAAAATTTAGTCAAGAGAAGCTCGACTAAATGCGGAAAAAATACCTAATTTGGGCGCCATTTGTAACGACAAATGGGCGACCAGAAATATAGCAAAAATAAGATTTTAAGGCAAAATAAACTAAAGCCAAAGTTTGGCCAGAAATGATTTCCAGCAATAGTGATTTCCATTTTAGTCAAGAGAAGCTTGACTAAAGGCGGGAAGAAAACCTGTTTGGGCGCCATTTGTAACGAAGAGCTTGTCAGCCGACAGATATACCTACATTCACTTGTACCTGAATGCAGATACATACTGCATCCGACACCTCTTTGTTACAAAATCATATCCAGGATATGTGTGGGTGGCTGCACAGCAAATGTGCCGCTAGCGATCAGCCGGGTTGGGGTGGTTCTTGCCACCCACATCCCTTCAATGCTTGTTAAGCTGTGCAAAATCGTCAACATAACTGATCAGACAGACGGACGGACAGAAAAAAAAGATCTAATGCAGGCTTCCTTCTCTTGGTGGAACCTGAAAGCCTAAAAAGAAGAAAATTGATTTTATTTATATGCTGCAAAAAGAAGGAGAATAGAAGACCTCAGCAACGCCGAACACGTGTTAATTCACCCGGAGAGTTTACAACGCTGGTAAATGAGCGATTGAGAGAGAGTGAGAGAGCTGAAAGGGGTCTCTGATGTTGTTGAGACTCCGGCTTTGGGTAATGTTGGGCCCAATCGCCCCCATCCACCCTGGCTAAGCCTCCAAAGCCGTTTCGAAATGCTCAGCCCCATTTGTACGTGTTTTACACCTATCGCCGTGTGTGTGTGGAAACGACCTCCCTCCTGTCCGCGACCATCCCCTTTATGGGACTACTCACTCCATCGCTCTGAATTCGTTACCCACCTGTAAATAAAAGAAGAAAGCAACTTGGAGAAGGGCGGCCAAAGGTGACCAAATAATAAATCACCCAAAAGAAGAAGGAAAGCGTATCAAGAAACTCAAAATTTCATTAAGTCCAAATCAAAATAATTTATTTATTGTGGTCGTTCAAGCATATGAATCACTTACGAGGGAGGAAACCCGATCACAAAAAGACCAACATGGTATATATAAAAAAAACTAAAGGAAACAAAGTCTCCGGTTAAGATTAATCTAGATCTGAATCCTTACGACTAGCCCTAATAAGCGCTTTCCTATTATGTGACTTATCGAACCCTGTGATCGACGCCTAAACTTAGATGTACACTAATTGATTTTAACACTGTAAAATTAGAAACAAAAGAACACAAAACAAATAAGAATACTTAGAGAAAATTTGAACTAACCTTGTGGTCCGCTATGGACTTACATGACTTACATAACACCTGATTCAATCATATTCGGGGTTTCCTCCTGTACCAAAATGGTTGGACACTGGTTTTTTCCAACTATCCACTAGCTGCTTCAGGACTACGTTTAAGTCTGAGTTTACTTTCTCGCTTCCCTGCTCCCTCGGATATGTAAGAGCAAAATGTCTTGCCGTGTCTTCTGCCACAGGGGTACACCCTTGCCGATATAAATCCAACTTGCCGTCACGCAGGACAAATTTTCAAAATGATCTTTGTTACGTGCTAGGAAACTTTTCCTCAAATTTTCTCTCAGGTTCGCCACTACTATGGTATATAAGACTCACCGTCGCACAGGTAAATATTTCAAATAATGCAAATTATATATGCACAGCATTAATACTAAAATTTTCTTTCAGTTCACCAGTAGAAGGATCTTTAGGAAAATCACTGTCGCACAGGTAAATATTCCATTTAATTCAAATTATGAGTGCACAGCAATAATAAACCAAAATTTTCTTTTCAGTTCACTAATAGGAAGATCTACATAAAAAAAATCACTGTCACAGGTAAATATTCTAATTAATACAATTTAAGACTGCGCAACATTAATTCTGAAATTTCCTTTCAGTTCACTATTAGAAAGATCTACATGAAAAAAAATCACTGTCACAGGTAAATATTCAAATTAATGCAAATTACGACTGCGCAGAATGAATCAATCAAAATTTCCTTTTCAGTTAACTAATGGAAAGATCTACATGAAAAAAATCACTGGCGCACAGGTAAATACTTCAATTAATAAAATTTCTTGAATGCGCAACCTTAATAACAACATTTTCTTGCAGTTCACTGTTAGAAAGATCTATATGAAAAAAATCACTGGCGCACAGGTAAATAATTCAAATACTAAAACTTATAAATGCGCAGTAATACTAAAATTTTCTTTCAGTTCACTATTGGAAAGATCTTTAGGAAAAATCACGATTGCACAGGTAAATATTCTAATTAACACAATTTATGAATGTGCAACATTAATAACAAATTTTTCTTTCAATTCACTATTAGAAAGATTATTAGAAAGATCTTTAGGAAAACCACGGTCGCACAGGTAAGTAATCTAATTAACACAATTTATGAATATGCAACATTACTACTAAAATTTTTCATTCAGTTCACTATGAGAAAGATCTATATAAAAAAAAATCACTGGCGCACAGGTAAATAATTTAATTAATATCATTTGTGAATGTGCAACATTAATACTAAAATTTTCTTTCAGTTCACTATAAGAAATATCTATAGGAAAATCACGGTCGCACAGGTGAATATTCCAATTAATAAAATTTACGACCAGAATGAATTAACTAAAATTTTTTTTTCAGTTCACTATTGGAAAGATCTTTAGGAAAAATCACGATTGCACAGGTAAATATTCTAATTAAGACGATTTATGAATGTGCAACATTAATAACAAATTTTTCTTTCAATTCACTATTAGAAAGATTATTAGAAAGATCTTTAAGTAAATCACGGTCGCACAGGTAAGTAGTCCAATTAATAAAACTTAGGAATGTGCAGCATTAACACCAAAATTTTCTTTCAGTTCTCCAGTAGAAAGATCTTTAGGAAAAATCACGATTGCACAGGTAAATGTTCTAATTAACAAAATCACGACCAGAATGAATAAACTAAAATTTTTCTTTCAGTTCACTAATAGAAAGATCTACATGGAAAATCACCGTCGCACAGGTATATATTCCAATTAATAAAATTTTCGACCAGAATGAATAAACTCAACTTTTCCTTTCCGTTCACCAAAAACAAAAAAAAAACTCTAAAGACTAAATTTTTAAATAAAGAGGAATCACGACTGAATTTTTCTGCGACCGTTCTCGTTCAAAGCCAAAAGACAACTCCCCCGACTACACGCAGTCTCCCTACATTGCCAACGTTTTTCTCAGAATTTTTTTGTTCTTTTTTCAAGCCTGCTGCAACACATTGCATGATGGCATCACGCGATCTGTTACAGCTAGGCGAATTGCCGTTTTCGTCGCTTTGATGTGGTTGACTAGCGGTAAGTTTTAAACGAAAAATTGTATTTTGTGTTCATTTTGCACATTTTAGAATTTTTCGACTGAAAATATTCTGCTGTTGTTGTTGTTGTTTATTTTAGACCTGGACTTGTATGCGGGTATGTATGGATATTTTTTTTCCAGGATATTTTTTTTTTTAATATGAAGAAGTAGCATAGGGCTACTTCTTGTAAATATATAGATTTTATCTTCTATTTTTCCAGAAATTTTTTGTACTATGGAGAAGTAGCATAGGGCTACTTCTTGAAAATATATAAATTTTTCTTTTCAGGAATTTTCTAATATGAAGAAGTAGCATAGGGCTACTTCTTGAAAATGTATAAATTTTATCTTTTCAGGAATTTTCTAATATGGAGAAGTAGCATAGGGCTACTTCTTGGAAATAGCTAAATTTTATTAAATTGTAAACTCTGGGAAATCATGGGGGTTTTCTCTACAGACGTAGAGAAGCCAAACAAAAGTAGCGTAAGGGGGTATACGCTACACAGCATGAGCTGACAGATCACTCGACGGACAGCGTTGACTGCAGGGCGGCACGCTAGTTCGCCTCAACTATTGGTGGAGAGTGTGTGTGTGTGGGGGGGGGGGGGGGGGGTTTCCACAAAAGACCTGCCGCTGCCGTCAGCCATAATCAAAAAAATTCGTGCCTACCTAACACAAAAAGCCGGCACACATTCGGTCCTGAAGGGACCCTTACGTCGTTTACCCGTATACAAACGAAGGCGCAGATGTACTGCCTTCCTTGCCTGCCCCATCCTCCCATCTGACTCTGAGGGGCATAATTCTTCGGAGTCCCTAGTTGACCTGTAAAAAGAGAGAGAGACTAGGCGAGCCTAGACGACCTTCATCCTATGGGAGAGGGCTTCAGGACGGTCAAGGAAGAATCAAAACTTTCAGAATTTCATATTTACGTTATAATTTCAGAGAAAAAAAAATCTCATCAATTCAAAACATATGTATATAAATATGTGGAAACGAATATCGATCAAATAGGCAGGTATCGTATTAAATTATAAATATATGTACAAGTATAGTTCCAAGTTGAAAACGTATGTATATAAATATATGAAAACCATTATCGATAAAGAAGGCTCTACAGTGCAAGTCGCTACCGAAGCCGAAGTATGCGTATACCAAAAGAAACTGTGTAATATATCAATGATACTCACGGTGAAAATTCCACGGCATGATGAAGCGCTTCAGCATCCGCCATCTAGTTAAATGAATTAAATTGGAGGTTAATGCTTCGACTTGCTGTCTGTATGCTTTATCACAAAAAGAATTTCTGTTGAGTTGAATAATATTGCCCAGCGGCACTCGTAACTACACTTGAACGAAATTATTTTTTTTTTCATTAGATAGAGTTCAAAATAGTGCTTAAAATGTTATGGTCGTAGCGTATTGCATATAGCAATATGCTACACAAAATGCTGACGCGTGTGAGCCGGCTGCGATCAAGCTTAAAAACTGAACGCGCCCCGACGAAGCAATGCTTCCTCAAGTTCAAAAGTGACATACGAATATGAAAGGAAGAAGAAGACGAGCTCTGTCTTGTCAAATCGTTCGCGCAGTATAGAATCCAAGGAATAAGTCTATAAGATTTCCGAAGATATCAGGCCAAGAATTAACCATAAACGTAAGTTAACAATACTTTTAATCTCTACGCGCACTCATATTCTCATAACTAAAAATATTCTCCCTATTAGGAAATAAATTAAGAGCAGATGCAGCTGGCTTTACAGCAGTCAGTTTAGAGCTGTGTATTGCAGCATTATCATGCTGAAATACAAAATCTTCGCCCATTAGTTCCTCAGCATGCTCAATTAAACTGTATTCGAGCATTTCCACGTAGTCTTCGGATTTCATTTTTGTCGAAATCCAAGCTAGAGGAAGCTTACCCTGACTTGAAAATGCCCCCCAAACCATGACAGATCCACCACCAAAGTTGCGGCTAAGACACATCTTTGGTTCCTTTCAGAATGGCGAAAGAAGACACCAAAACCTAAACTAACTACGAGACACATTGATAAATTTTGCGAAAAAGTATATGTCTTGGACACATGAGTGGAAGAATGTACTTTTCTCACATGAAAAGAAGTTCAACCTGGATGGTCCAGATGGTTGGCAATGATATTGGCATGACCTGAGAAAGGAATCAAAAACCTCTCTTAGCCGCAACTTTGGTGGTGGATCTGTTATGGTTTGGGGGTATTTTCAAGTCAGGGTAAGCTTCCTCTAGCTTGGATTCCGACAAAAATGAAATCCGAAGACTACGTGGAAATGCTCGAATACAGTTTAATTGAGCATGCTGAGGAACTAATGGGCGAAGATTTTGTATTTCAGCATGATAATGCTGCAATACACAGCTCTAAACTGACAAAGGCTTGGCTTGCTGAAAGAAAAATTGAAGTTTTAGATTGACCAGCATGTAGTCCAGACTTAAACCCCATAGAAAACGTATGGGGAATAATTTTTCGTAAAGTATACGAAAACGGAAAGCAATTCCACTCAGTTCAAGAGTTAAAAAATAGGATCAGACAAGTTTTGATTGAAATACCCATTGAAATTCTCCGAAAATTAATCGATTCAATGTCTAACAGGATGTTTGAGGTTATCAAACAGCAAGGAAAACATACCCAATATTAAGCTGTTTAAAACGGATTCACAAATAATATAATTTTTTATGAGGCTAAATTAATTTCCTCCTTATGTTACAGATATTTTGAATTTGTTTATGTTAATTCTTATTAAAATTGAGAAAAAGTTTATTTATGTTATTTTTTATATATTAGCGATAGATAAAATATACAGGGTGTTCCGTAAATGTCTTTAATCCTTTAAGGGGATGAAAGTAGAGGTCATTTGGGTAAAAAAAGTCTAATACTTTTATATCGAACTCCGCTTGGTTTTCGATTAAATCGATAATATCGGTTTTCGAGATTTTTCATACCTCTTCAGAGTAATTTCGTTATAAGTTCTATTGTAATTAATGGATTGTGACGGTCATACCTTTATTTAAAAGAACACATATTGGCCTTTCTAAGAATGCATAATTAGTTATAATTGTGCCTTCAATTATTTTAAACAAAAATAGTTTTCTCTAGAATTTTTTATTTCACCAACATTTTTGTCGCGCTTCAGTGTACATTTATTCGAAATATCACCATTGCATGAACTTGGCAGAACTATGAAAAAATGTGCGCATAGTGTCCCCTTTCCAAAATGACCTCCCTAAGTGCTATCAACAATAACAATCAAAAGCTATAAGCAAACATTTTGAAGATGTGCCCCTCAAGGTAATCTTCAGTTTTTCCGTAGGATTCTATCTCCTCCTACAGTTTTTAACCTACGACAACCATTTATATGTCATTGTACGGGAGTCTGAACTGGCTATTAGATAGGGTACTTTTCGATTTCGAATTTCGAAAATGGAGGGGTAATTTCGAAAAAACACTTTTTTACCAAACTTGATATTTACGTAGATTTCGTTATTCCGCATCTTCATTTTTGCGGGAGGGGCAAGCTCTGGGATGGGTGGAAGTTCAAAGTTTCAACTTTAAGGGGCTATATTTGAATAAAAACCACCAAAAATGTCTTTTCAATTTATGAATTTAGGACTTACTTGCTAGAACAATGCTTGGTTGAGAAAATATAGCCGCTTAAAGTTGAAACTTTGAACTCCTGCCCCTCCCAGAGCTTGCCCCTCCTGCAAAATAAAGATGCGGAATAACGAAATCTACGTAAATATCAAGTTTGCTAAAAAAGTCTTTTTTTTTAATTACCCCCTCCATTTTCGAAATTCGAAATCGACAAGTACCCTATCTAATAGCCAGTTCAGATTCCCGTATAATGACATATAAATGGTTGTCGTAGGTTAAAAACTGTAGGAGGAGGTAGAGTCCTACGAAAAAACTGAAGATTACCTCGAGGGGCACATCTTCCAAATGTTTGCTTATAATTTTTTATTGTTATTGTTGATAGCACTTATGGAGGTCATTTTGGAAAGGGGACATAATGCGCAAATTTTTTCATTGTTTTGCCAAGTTCATGCAATGGTGATATTTCGAATAAATGTACACTGAAGCACGACAAAAATTTTGGTGAAATAAAAAATTCTAGAGAATACTGTTTTTGTTTAAAATAATTGAAGGACAGCTATAACTAATTATGCATTCTTAGAAAGGCCAATATGTGTTCTTTTAAATAAAGGTTTGAACGTCACAATCCATTAATTACAATAGAACTTATAACGAAATTACTCTGAAGAGGTATGCAAAATCTCGAAAACCGATATTATCGATTTAATCGAAAACCAAGCGGAGTTCGATATAAAAGTATCTAGACTTTTTTTACCCAAATGACCTCGACATTCATCCCCTTAAAGAATTAAAGACATTTACCGAACACCCTGTATATAAATTAAAACACTGAAGTCTTGTTTTTAATTTTCATTAAAAAAACTCAATGAGGCTACTCTAATTTCTCCACATACAGGACAAAAATTGTTATGGCCCAATATAAGGAAAATTCTTCTTCCAGCAGCCAAGGGCGCATTCTAGCGAAATAATCAGCAATTGCTAAACAATAACCTCGCATGCTATTGTTCTGCAACTGTCGATTATTTTGCTGATTAGCCCAACATCTGGCTGCGATGAGCGCTTAGTGGAGCAATCGACGATTACAATAATAATTAACCTCGCAAGTGATTATTATGTAAGGCGATTGTTTACTACTAAGCGACTCAGGTGCTGCAACCGGTAGAACAAACGACAAGGTTGTTGTCGTTTGTTTACATCCGCGTTGTGAGCAAAGAAAGCTTACTTCCGAGTATAGGTTCATAAAAGACCAATGACTGGTCTGTCGAGTGCCATAGTATTCTCGCCGTTAAGCGTTCAATTTAGAATCGCGTTTTTTCCAAGTTAGCGTGAAGTACTAAGTTATACTACAAGTTAAGAGTGCGGGTCGTGAATATTTTTAACATTGTTGAGATAGGGCAGTTTAAACTTTCAATCAATAAAGAAGTAAAGGTAAATTATCGTAAACACGTCTTTTAATTGCTCGAGGGGCACGACATATTTGGCGCAGCCAGTTTAAAATGTATTGTGTTTTTTTTATTTTTTTGGGAGTTATGCTATTTTAGCTGCTCCATTTTTTTTATTTATTGGGAGTTATGCTTTATTTAGCTGCTCCATTTATTTTTTTATTTTTTGGGAATTCTGCTTTTTTAGCTGCTCCATTTTTTTATTTTTGGGGAGTTATGCTTTTTTAGCTACTCCATTTACTTTTCAGCCTAAAATGATTGATTGATTGATTGAGTGATTATACAATAATATTAAGTGTTGAGTGTAATTTAGATTTTGATAAATTTATATGTGTTAGATAAGGTAATTTAACAACTTTTCTCTCATTTCCGTGTGGTCTAGACTCATAATTTAAATTCCGAGTATAGGTTAAGTTATTAATTCAGAATTTTCGTTTGAGGTGATTTTGTTCAATTTAATAGTGATGCTATTGTAATGCTTAGTGTGCGTTGCTGGGTTAAGCGGTAATAGTTAGGAGCGCTTGGAAGTTTTTCTCGTGTGTTTGGTGAAAAGTTTAAAGTATGAGTAGATATTTAATTATTTGGGGTTTCGTTTCGTTAGCGACCATTTTTTTTCGCATATAGTATACATATTATTCTCATTGTGGGCCTTCAGGTTTTGTGATGTAATGATTTTTCGTTGCGTTAAATGTGTTAAAGTTTCCTCGCGTTTGCAATAGTAGATATCGATAGGGTTCAAGAAACATCTATGTCAGTGGGGAGGTCTTATGTATTGACCAGGGAGCAATTATTACAATTCCAGTCACAGGAGCAGGAACTGGAAAGTAAATCAGAAGAATTAAAGCAGTGCCAAACAAAGCTTCAGTATTATGAGAGAGACTGGCAATATATCACAGATCATTTAACAGGAGAATTGAAAAAACGTGTGGCGAGTGGAGATCTCAAGAATATTCTACAGGAACTAGAAACAGCCACTCAAACAAGCACGAAAGGAGAAGTTGTGGATCTTTCGGTGACTATAATATTCGACATTATTCAAAAAGAAGAAGGGACAATATAACAGGCACTAAAGGATAGCCGCGAGGAAATAAAGCTCTGGTCAAGAAGGTAGATACCTTAAACGTTCAATTGAAGGAAGCAGAGCAGACTGCGGCCGATCTCGAACGGGAATTGCCGATAGAATTGCAGGAACGTCAGTCAACCACCAAGGGCAATAACAACCAAGGAAACAGCAGAAAGTCGTCGCCAAGAAGATTAGTATTTTGGGACCATCAGTCGGAGCCAAAACAAAATTCGATCGCACGCGGTAGTGTAATTAGCGTAAAGGAAAATAAGGAAATAAGACATAAGGAAAGTGGAACATCAAACGAAGATCACATAAAAATGGTGGATATACACGATAAAGTGATGGATATGGCCGTCAAGTACGTACCCATGTTTTCCGGAGATCGATCTCCAAAACTGGTGAAAGAGCTGAACAGATTCTTAAGCTGCGGCAAGGATTTGTACGACTGAAGCCTGAGAAGCAGAACATTTTTATGAAATGTATGAAGCATCGGTTGATGGATGATGCTTACTATCTGGTAAGTTCAGAGGAACCAAAAGATTTTCAAGCTCTGCAATTGATAATTAACACAGCTTATATGCCGAAGAAGTCATTTAGTGAATTGCGAACGAAGATGGTGGCCTGCAGACAAAGACCAGGTGAAGACATCCGAGAATTTGCAGACCGATTGAAGGAACTGTTGAGCCAGATCAAGACAGCCGTGTCAGCAAAGTACCCGGACAAAGACGGAGGACTAATAGCGGAGTTAGAGTCTGATGCAGTGGCAACCTTCAAGGGTGGTGTGCTTAATCATGCCACTCAGGTACATCTGACGGGAAGGAAGTTCGAGTCTCTGGAGGCAGTGCGTGAGGAAGCGACTTACTTCGAGAAGGATGCAAAACGTCTTCAACTTCGGCCATCAGGAGTAGGGGAGATGTTTAAGAGTAACGGCGGAGCCCCTCAGAATACATGGGAGTCCAGGTTGGCCAAGAAAGATCCAGGGAGGCCATCTCAGTCAAATGTAAGAGAATACCGAGGAACCCCGCCCAGAAGGAGTCAGCGAGGTTCTAAGAAATGCTTTCGATGTGGAAAGGAGGGACACTTCGCAAAGGAATGTGGTGCGGAACGACAGCCCCCATTCTGTACCAGATGCCGAGGCTATGGTCATGTAGCGATGGAATGTAGGAAGCAGCAAGTGAAATTCGCGAATGTAGCCACAATCGGATGAAATGGATCTCGAGAGGAAAGGGAAGTTTTATACTGCCAGTTTTGCAGAACTTGCGATCACTTCACTGAAAACTGTCTGCGGAAGTACTTAGCAGAGCAAAACAGTCGGCAGTTGGGAAACGGAGAGCGGCAGCTGGGGAATTCATCCACAGCTGCCTTCCATTGACAAAATCAGAATTTTTGAAAAATCAAATAAAGGAAACCAGTACGCTAGAATTAAGCCCGTTAAATAATAACATAATTACAGTACGATCAGACATAGGAGTGGAAGATAGATTTAGATTACTTGTGGATACTGGAGCGACTTGTAGCATAATTAAGATAAGTCGAATAGAAAGAAATACACCCATACAGACTCAACAAAGAATAATGATAGGGGGATTATTTGGAGCTCAAAACAGCTCGATTGGAACTTGCAAGGCCCATTTACCCATCGGTTCAGTCATTCGGTCCTGTGAATTCCACACGATTGAAGACACAGACTCAATACCAACCGATGGGATACTGGGGATGGACTTTCTTAAAGGCAAGGCCATCATCGATTGTATAGATGAAAAGGTGGCAATACAAGGCGAGGCAAGACCTGTGAAACAAAATCCACTCTTCCGAAACATAACAGGAAATGAACGTGTCAAGACAATCGTCTTGAAAAAGGGTACGGAAAAAAGCACAAGTATACCGAGCATTAATAAAGTCTTAGTTACCTCAGCTGAGGAGGTAAAAAATAGGATTCAAGAACGGATGTCAGCATTGAAAGATATTGTGAGTAAAGCAAATGGAGCTGTGGATAGTATAAACAGGTACCTAGGTAGGGTGAATAGTAGTAGTAAAAAAGAGAATACGAATCCAGCTGAAAACGAGACTGAATTAGATAAGTGGAACACCAAGATAGAAGAAATGATGCAGGTAAATCACACAAGTATAGAGCCACAGTTAGGCGAATGTGAAGGAAGCACTTTGCCAACAGCCCCTCGCATGGGAGTTGAACAAAGGGTTAAAAGGGTTAAAACAGAAGCATCCTTAAGGTGGACTCAGGAAATGTGGGGTGGTGAATCACACATGGCAGAGGGCGATGGTGTAGATAGGGAATCCGAACCTCCTCGCAAGGAGGTGAGACTTCTTAACTTTGGACCCAAGATACCGGAGGACCAGCGGAACCACCCACAGATGAGGAAGCCACCATTTTCCAGACATAATTCAGGTTCAACTTTCAGGCTAGAAGCCAGGACAGAACAACTGGTAAAGATAGATGTGGCCAGTCAAGAAGAGTTGGTATGCATGGCGGCGGAAATCAGACCAGGAGTATATTGTTGGAACACTATAATTAAACCTAGGAATGGACAGTCCTTTGTGGGTGTTATTAACGCCCGAACAGAACCGGTTGAAATTATGAATTTTCAGCCCCACACCCTAGAAGTAAGACCTACGCCAGCCAACACCGACTTAAGCTCATGAGGGACTCGTTAGTGCTGGAGGAAAGTCTTAACGCAGAAGAAAAAGAGTCCGTTGCTCAACTCTGCTATGAATATAGCGATATTTTTTATTTACCGGGAGATAAGCTCACGTACACGTCAACGAAAACTTTCAAATTGCCACTTATGGCTAACGCAGGCCCAATACATAAAAAACAGTACAGGATGCCAGAAGCTCACAGGGAGGAATGCCAGAAACAGCTAGAAAAGCTTCTAGAAGAAGATATCATAGAACCCAGTAAAAGTCCATTCAATTTTCCAGTTCTACTTATCCCTAAAAAGGGAATGGATGAAGATGGTAATCGGAAGTTTATACTGAGACTGTGCGTAGACTTTCGAGAACTGAACAAAGTGTGCATCCCTTACGCATATCCTCTCCCACGAATAGAAGATATTATGGACAGATTGGGTCACTCCAGGTACTTCTCCATGTTAGATCTAGCTAACGGGTACCACCAAGTACTAATTGATCCAGCAGATAGGGATAAAACAGCATTCAGTACCAATTTCAATCACTTGCAGTATAAGCGATTGCCATTTGGACTAAAAACTGCTCCCCCATTCTTTCAGTCGTTATTGAATGGGATTTTGACAGGGCTTCAAGGAATAAAATGCTTCGTTTATCTAGATGATGTGGTCATCTTTGCAAAAAATTTGGATGAACACCACGAGAAGCTACGGGAGGTATTCCAGTGTTTTAGGGAACACAATTTAAAACTTCAGCCTTCGAAATGCCAATTTTTGAAGAAGGAAGTTGTGTACTTAGGCAATGTGTGCTCAGAAAAGGGAGTAAGGCCGGACGAACGGTTAGTTAAAGTAGTGCGTGATTTTCCAAGACTACGAACTATGCATCAAGTACAGTCGTTTCTGGGACTAGCTAACTATTACCGAAAATTCGTCCCGAACTTTTCTAAAATCATGGCCCCCATTACGAAATTGCTGAGAAAAGGGGTAAAATTTAATTGGGACTCTAAATGCGACAAATCCTTTGGTATTATAAAAGAGGCTTTAACTACGCCCCCTGTCTTGGGTTACCCTGATTTTGGTAAGGAATTCACATTAATTAGAGATTCAAGTGGAGAGTCCTTAGGGGCAGTCTTAGAACAAGAGGGAAAGCCGCTAAGCTATGCCAGCCGTACTTTAAATCCTGCTGAAAGGAATTATTCTACCACCGAACGAGAGATGTTGGCCATCGTTTGGGCTGTGCGGAATTACAAATGTTATCTGTTAGGTAGACATTTTAAAAATATATCCGACCACCAGTCTTTACGCGGAATTTTTAAAGTAAAGGATACCACATCCCGTATGGTGAGGTTTCATCAGAAATTGTCTGACTATGACTTTGAGATTATTTATAAAACTGGCAAGCAGAATAGTAATGCGGATGCATTGAGCCGAATTCCCCAAATCTCTAATGGTAGAGACGAAGAAAAGACTACAGAGTTTCCATGTTTTACAGTAACTCGAGCTGAAGCCCGAAGGAAAATGGCATTAAACGAAAGTCAAAATCGGGAATCCGAAGACGACTGGGACGTGATGAGCGAGTGTGAGTTGATTGCCGGAAGAACGATAAGACAGCCAGAGCCAAAATTACTTTCGGACCCGAAGGAAGTACAGATGATCTTGAAAGATTATCATGACCCTAGGTTCGGAGGACATTTTGGACGAACTAAAACGTTCGACAGAATTAAGCGTTTCTACCGCTGGAGGGGATGAAGGGTGAGATCGCAAGATATGTTCGACAGTGTGTAAAATGTCAGAAAAACAAGCACGCGCGAACCATTAAGATGCCTATGATAGTAACGGAAATTTCAGAGAAACCGTTTGACAAGGTTTACGTCGATTTGGTAGGACCTCTACCCGTAAGTCACAATGGCAACAAATATATCCTATCATTAATGGATGATCTTACGAGATTTGTTGACTTCGTGGCTATACCAGATCAAGAGGCGAATACCGTTGCCCGAGCTTTGTTTGAACAGATTCTGAGTCGTTACTCGCTGCCGAAACAACTGATAACCAATCAGGGGGCGAATTTCACAGGAGAAAGTATGAAAGCCCTCTGCAAGATGTTAAAGGTAAAAAAATTGCAAACCACGGCATATCATCCTCAGTCGAATGCGGTAGAGAGACAACATTCTACTTTGGCAAACTATTTGAGGAGTTTCGTGGATCGGGAACCACAAGCATGGGACGAATATTTAAGAACGGCGGCTCATGCGTATAACAATACAATACATACAGGCACTAAACTCACACCGATGGAAACACTTTTCGGGTTTGCAACGAGAATTCCCAGCAGGTTACAAACCAAACCAGAACCATTATACAATGCCGACAGATATCATACGTTTTAAGCTGCAAAAGTCATTTGAGCTGGCAAGGGAGAATCCGCAAAAGAGTAAGGTTACGTCAAAGAATTATTATGATAAGAAGACCAGGGCAGAGCAGTTACATGTCGGCGATAAGGTCCTGGTCAGAGATCCAGCCCGCGCAGGTAAATTATCAGCAATTTTTAAAGGACCCTATGAGGCCATACATGTACACAGTCCGGAGAATGTAACGATTCTTCAGGGCAAAAAACTTAAGCGGATTCGCACTAACCGTTTAAGATAATTTGTTGAATGATCAATTTCACTTTACCCTACTTAGTTGATTATTTATTAACCTCTGTTGTTTTACAGGTGTCATATTGTAAACAGAAGCATTCAGATAAGGGGTCAGGTATTCGGATGCAGTAAAAGGTAAAGAAGGGTATCTTAAATGAGGTAAGGTTTGGTAAATTTTTTTTTAACGACACAGTAAGAGTTAAAAAAAAAGAAAAAAAGGAAACAATAAATAAGAGATTTATAAATAAAGAATTAATATGTTAAAGAAGTTCGCGATAAATAAAGAATAAGAAGTTTTTAAAGAAATAAAGCATAAAGAAATCTAGATTTGTACTCAAGAAGAAAAGAGGTAAAGAATAAAGAACTAATTAAGACAAATAAATAATAAGAAGAAATAGGAGAAGCTTTTATTTTAGATATTAGGAAGGTTGCCAGTATATTAAGGAATACAGATAAGAAGTAGGAGAACTAAAATGGAAAGGCTTATGGTAATAATATTAGTTAGTCTGACATCACTGTATGCAGAGAATGCCGACTACAGCATCAAACCCATAACACAAACGGGGGTACTATTCGTGAATGTGGGAAAGGTGAACTTCTACAGCAAGCATTGGACGATTCTAACTAAACTGGAAATGCCGGATTTAACAAAAGAGTTGGAGTTGGCAAAAAATTGCAGCAGCCTAAGCAGAGAAATATGTACCAGGATCAGGCAGATCGGAGTAGGTACCAGATGCGAAGTGGCAACGAAGGAAATAAGAACCTGGGTGTCCAGAATTGAACGACAGAATGAAGAGCTTAGCCATCATATGCATGGGGAAGCATCCCATCGTACGAAGCGCTCATTTTTGATGGAGTGGGGTCCCTTTTTGAGACACTTTTTGGAACAATGGATCAGGCCGACTCGGATGACATTAATAGCAGACTTGAAGATCTTGATGGGAGGGAGAATCGGACCTTTCACCTTCTGAAGGAGCAGACGACTTTAATAAAATCAACATTCAACGTATTTAATGCATCACGAGCGCAGGCTGATGCAGAACGTGATGAGCTCTGGAGTAAAATTTCAATCATCATCGCTGCTCAGCAAAATAAGAGCGATGAGTTGTCAAATTTGCAGCAAAGAATGGAGATCAATGAAAGTATCACGCTAATGACAATTCAGTTGCAAGAAATTAGCGATATACAGGAGACACTGTCCAAAATTGTGGTGTCGTTGAATGCAGGAAAATTACACCCCGCTATTATTCACGCTTGAGAAATGTCTGAGATAATGGCAAACGTTACTAGAGTATTTGATTTAGACGAAAAATTCCAAGATTTCCAGTTATTGATCCAGATTGCAAAGGTACAAGCTATTCAGGCAGATCAAAAAATGTTGGTCAGGGTAGAAATCCCCCAACCACAAAGAGTTTTATTCGACTTGTACAAAGTCTATACAATTCCGACAGCAATGGACCAGAAGGGCAACCATATATATTATCTGGACGCCGAATTCGTTGCACCAAACAACCACGAGCGACAGTATACCTTGCTAAACTGCCAGCAATATCATGAATGCCAGCCGCTTATAACTTTAGCAGATCATAAACAGATTCTGTGCCCTCAGCTAGGTCCCGTCATCACGGCTATTGGTGACAACTGCGTCCTCAACTTACTTCGCAGCTTCAACGTCAACGCAGGAGCATGCAAGGAGAAGGTCATGGCCAAATGGGACAGCTTAGTCAAAATGGTGACAAGAAATCATTGGATTTTTGTGATGTCCGGAAAAGCAAAATTAGAAGTGAACTGCCGGAACTCGCCAACCGCGATAGGAGAACTTACGTCAACGGGTGTACTGACGATCGGAGAACACTGTCATTTGCAAATGGGAGACTTGCTGATAACCTCTGAAGTTGAATCTCGCAGTAATCAAGTTCTCTGGCAACCAGTACTGTCGGAGCTACCAGCTTGGGACAGCATAACACCTCAAGCAGGATCGAAGAAAAGAGATACGTTGAAGCCAGAAAAGCACGAGATACGTTTATTGGCGGCGTATAATTTTAATCAGGCGTGGAAAGCACAAGAAGTCAACATTAGAGAGTTCAGAGTGATATCGAGGAAGAGGAGAGCAACAGACATCAAATCCGGCCTCACCATATTCATATAGTGGCCACATCCATCACAGGAGGTTTGGGTATAATTAGTTTGACACTTATCATAGGAGTCTTCATGCACTTGAGACGGTGGAAAAAGAACCAAAATCGAATAAGCGCTAGAAGGCTGTCGACTTTACCTACGATACTGAAATCAACCAGAAAGTCGAAAATGGTACAGCTGGAGCAAGAGGATAAAGAAATTGACAACGACATTGAACTGCTCATCCCAACAACAGCCAACTTGCCCACAACTCACCTACCAACCGCCGTTGGGAAGCAGTTAGTTCAGTTAGATGTAAAAATAATGTAACTTGTGTAAGTATACGGCAACCTTAGGAATTGGTATATTCGTAACTAGTGTATGTAACTCTATATATAATATAAGCATAGTATTTTTGTGAGACCCGCACAATAGTAAAATAAAAAAAATAAAAATAAAGAAAATTTTTCAGAACAATGTATAAAAACGTGAAGATGTAATTATAAAATTATTAATTATTAATTCAATAAAAAAGAAAGAAATTAAACATTAGATAAGAAATATGTAAGATTATATATTAAGGTCCATGTGAATTAATTAGTCATGAAATTTTAATAAAGTATATATGAGAAGAAAATAGAGAAATTAAAATGAAAAAGAAAAGATGTAAGAATGGAAACTTTAAGAAATGAAAAAGTAAAGATGTCAAATGAAAAAAAAAATGTAAGAAATGAAATATGGAGAAAATATATATATATAAGCGAATGGAATTAAGCAAAGATAATGCTAATAGAAAATATCAAATGTTAGAAAGAAAAAAAAATGTAAAGCGAAGAAAAATAAGAGAATTTAATTAGTAAGTATGGAAAAGAATCTGAACTGAACGCGAACCAAAATATTCTCAATTTTAAGATTGTTGCACTCTTCAGATCTAGTTTCCTGCGGAAACTAGTTTTTCTAAGGGGGGAGGGATGTTATGGCCCAATATAAGGAAGATTCTTCTTCCAGCAGCCAAGGGCGCATTCTAGCGAAATAAGCAGCAATTGCTAAACAATAACCTCGCATGCTATTGTTCTGCAACTGTCGATTATTTTGCTGATTAGCCCAACAGCTGGCTGCGATGAGCGCTTAGTGGAGCAATCGACGATTACAATAATAATTAACCTCGCAAGTAATTATTATGTAAGGCGATTGTTTACTACTAAGCGACTCAGGTGCTTCAACCGGTAGAACAAACGACAAGGTTGTTGTCGTTTGTTTACATCCGCGTTGTGAGCAAAGAAAGCTTACTTCCGAGTATAGTTTCATAAAAGACCAATGACTGGTCTGTCGAGTGCCGTAGTATTCTCGCCGTTAAGCGTTCAGTTTAGAGTCGCGTTTTTTCAAGTTAGGGTGAAGTTAAGAGTGCGGGTCGCGAATATTTTTAACATTGTTGAGATAGGGCAGTTTTGCGTAAAATAAAGGTTTATATATGAGTAATTCGAGTGTCATTTTTTCAATCAGTTTTATTAGAGTTAATCGTTGGATAATTGTTCGATTGTAATTGGGACACGACAATTTGGCGCAGCCGGTTTAAAAAGGTATTGTATTTTTAAAATTTTTATATATTGGGAGTTAAGCTTTTTTTTAGCTGCTCCATTTTTTCTTAAACAATATTACGTTAATTAAATAGGTGCAAAGCCTCATTTGGCTTCGCCATTTATTTAACATTAATTTTAGCTACTCCAACATATATTAACAAGATCGAGGAGTTGTGCTTGTACAAGCTACTCCCGCATCTTCATCATAATACACACATATACATTAGCGGTGATCGAGGAGTTGTGCTTTTACAAGCTACTCCCGCATCCCGAATAAACACCATTTACAATTTCTTTTTTTTTTCAGAAAAATGTGTTAATTTTAACATGTGATAAACTTCGGAGTAATTTATAAGGTGAAATATTAGTATGGTGATATAGATATGTGTTTTAGCTACATGATAAGAGTGCGGGTCGTGAATATTTTTAACATTGTTGAGATAGGGCAGTTTAAACATTCAATCAATAAAGAAGTAAACGTAATTATCGTAAACACGTCTTTTAATTGCTCGAGGGCACGACAAAATAATAAAAAAAAATCGTTCTTTTGTTGGAGTAGAACAAAAATACTCAAGAACAATCTATTTTGCATAAATGAGAATCACTTTTTCGTATTGCATACGCGAATTTTGGCAAGAAAGGAACCAAATTGATTACCAAAAAAAGGTTTGATTTTCTTTTTCGGAGAAAATGCCCTAAGAATTGCCTAGTTTCTATGTCATATTTGAAAATTATTGCATAATTAAAATTTATTAGGCTTGACTTGGTGATAAAATTATCATATCTATATAGATAGAAATAAATTAAAAATCTTACAGCCTGCAGGACATTAGCTGGAGTTCCTGATATTGATGATGTTGACTTTTCTTATTGTATTCAATATTGTTGTTTGTGAATTTATTGAATTTTTAAGTAGATGATTCGGTAGCTGATTATTATGCAGATCGTGGTGGTGGTGGTGGTGATTTTTAAGATTTTGCATTTGATATGCAAAAGGAAATGATTGTTTTGCTGTGTTTCACTTTCACTTAAATAACCTCTGATCGTGAATTGTTTGGCTTTACACTTGAAATGATTGAGGCGAAGTTAGGTCTGCCGCAACTGCTATTAAGGTGAAAGAATCATTTAGAACACGAATAGTGGTCCTGGTAACGATAATTTAAACTCACCGCTCAATACTTTGTCGCCTTTATCCCGTGACAATTTTGCCAGACTTTTGTTGAGAATTTGCAATTATTTTGAACTACAGCCTCGCTACGACCGGCGAGATGCAGATGCTGTCGGAGTCTCGATGGTGTTTCACAAGTGGCGGATTTTCTTGTGCGGGGTTGATTTTCTTCCGATGTCTTCGGATAATTATTATTCCACTTTTTCTACGTCTTCACTGTGTGAAAGGTTTGACAAGACAGACACGATTTTCTTCTTCTTCTCAACCAACAAGTCAGAGCTCTTCGCTTTTGGGGTGCGTTCGGGCTGTCGGTTTGGCAACAGACCGGCATACATGCTGCAGTATGTCTCAGTGTAGCGTTGTTATATTATATTTCCGCTCTTACCTCGTTTGATCTGGGACAGGGACTTTCTAATCCAAACAAGCTGTGTCGGTTAATCCTCTTTTGTGTATTTCATTTTATAAACATTTTCAACTTGTATTACACTTTCAACTTAATAATATATAATATTACTCTACCACAATTGGGGTTTCTTTTCACATTTCCTGGTTTATTCGTTTAACTTCACCGTTTCAATTATCTCTTTTCTTTTGTAAACTAATTTAACTTCCCGACTCGTAACCATCTGTCTTTTTTAACATTCTTTAATCTATTTTTCTCTAAATCAAATACGACCGAAGATTTGGTTTGTTTTTTCTTTCAACAACCGCAGCACTCAGATTTTAAAAACGAACTCGCCTTTTGATCACATTCATTGCGATCAAGAGCCATCGTTCAGGGTACAAAATGCATCGTTTGCATTTCTACCCTGAGAAAAATTTTCATTCGTTCCGGACGTGATTAAACATGTCCAGAATATTTTTCGATGGACGGCGGCTTGACGAAATGTAATTCTATCCTTTAATAAACATCAGCCACCGTTCCGTCGTTTGAAAATCGCGGCGCTCGTATACATGTAATGTATTTGTGCTGCGCGACTTTCTTATCGTGAATTTTTTAGCGTAATATTTGTGGGAAAAATATGTGAAGGAACTGCTGACGCTGTTTTCTTCGCGTATTTTTCTGATAAGCCAACCAAGTTTTTAAGCATGGTTAGCTTATGAAAATTTTCTAAATACATTTACCAGGCTAGATGGGACTGTCTTTGCGTGTATATGTGTATACACAACATTCCTTCCCTCTGTGGATAAGAGAGCTATTCTTTGAAGAGGAATAGCTCTCGATAAAATATATAAAATGATACAATGTCCTTATCTTGCTTGAATATATGGTAATATTCATGGGGCAGAGAAATGGGTTGAATAGACACAGACAAACATAAAAAGTTTAATCATTAGAAGAGAGTTGAAGAAAAAAATGTTATCTTAATCTGAATTATTGTTGCTGGCTACAGCATTTTGGGACGCCCAAAGTTTTGTGCTAGGCTTCCTTTGGTCATTCGCTACGTTGTTTGCCACGAGATTGGACAATTGGCCTTTTAAAAGCCCCTCAGGGCTCTGCACAATCGCGTACCAGGTTGCTGTGGTCCACATTAGGCCCGGTTGGCGTGGCCCCATTCGTATTGTTTTAAGGCGAACGGGCCATCGACCCCTCACCGTATGGTGCGAGGAGGCCGTAGCAGGACGCTCCTACCTGGTACATCTCTGGTTGGATCCGCACGGGGGTCAATCTTGGTCAGTGATGGGCAAGTTATTTTTGTAAACTTTTTCGTCTTGTTCATGGATTTATCCGTTTTTATTTTGGTTTTCTTTTCAGGTGGTGTTGTCAATTTGAGTGGGATGCAGGGGCTGTGCGAATGTTGCCATCCCATTTTCGACTCCCCTTTTGCTGATATAATACGGGCGCTGATGACGACACCGCCACTTCCCACTGTCGAAGACGACTCCGACGAGGACTGGGACTAGCCGGCCACCAGAGCAAGCCAAACAAAAATAAAATTTTGAGTTTTCTTTTCTATTTCATATATAACTGTCCTATTTTCTTCTCTTTTCTTTTAATTTTTGAATAAAAAAAAATGTTCTCTTTAATAAAAGGAAATCTTTTGATTTATCTGTCCCCTTTCTCTGTTTCAGGGATATTGCTGCCTGTTTTTTTCTCTTGTTTTTTTTTATATTTATAGGGTTCTATATTTGTTGCAGATCATCGGTCGTGTTTGATTTAGACTAATTCAATTTACTCTACCTCTATTTTACCGTTATTCTACTTGTTTTGTTATTTTTAATTTAATTTTATTATTTCTAGTTAATTTGTTTTTTTTTTGTTCTACTTGTCTATTAAAACTTCTTTATTTTATTATTAGAAAGTATTTGCCTACACTACTTAATTGCGTCTGGTTAAATTTCTAGTCTATTTACTTGATTTTTTTTGCTGTATAATATTTTACAGATACAAAAAGGAATATAATATTTTACATTTTCTATGGTTAATTAATGTTAAATATTTTATTTATATATATAAAAAACTACTTTCTACGTGCTAACTGTAGTTACTGTTCATTCTAAATTTTATTTGATATTTTATTTGTTAGCTTAACTTCACTCACCTTATTGCAAGTTTTTCACTTATTGTTTTTTCTGCAATCCGTTGTGGGTTGCGCTACTAGTTATACCTAGTTGAGTTTCATTATTTCTGATCTTATTTCAATGTATATATTTTATAGAGGAAAAACTAGACGTAATCAAATTTTATTATGTCTAATGAAAAATCGACTCATCAATATTTCTTACTTATACTAGATGGTTATTTTTCGAAATATAAAACAAAACATATTTTTTACTTCCTACGTATTAGAATTATTAGGTATTATTTGTAAACTATATTTAACGATTTATACTTTTGGACTTGTTCGTCTAAGTAGAAAAAGTCTATTGTATTTAAAATTGGTTCGGCTATTTTCCGAATTTATTCCCCCGATTTTGAGTTCCACATTTAAACTAGTTGTATTGATGGAGCCCTCGGAAAGGTTCGTGATCTTTTAAGTGGCTTTGGTTTTGTAGCTTTTAGGGTATCTTCTTCGGGTTTCTCTGTTTCCGGGTTGGTTCCTAGTTCTATTTGAACTGTGGGTGATTTTGGTTTTTTTCTTATGGCGAATGGACACCACCACCTAATAGCTACGTATACTAGTATGGCTATCATAAGTAGACCGGTTAGAGATATTGATGTGTGGGAAAGAACATTGGTGTGGTGTGGCGCTGAATTTTGGGGTATCTTGTGCACCTTAGATTTGATCTCATCCAATGATTTGGTTCCCTTGTGGATGATATCGGTAACTTCATCCCCCATTATTACATCTGTCTGAGGTGGTTTGTTTTGATGATTTCCGTTTGGCATACTTTCCTCATACTTCCTTAGGAGACTTTCAGTCTCGTTTGTGCGTGGAAAGTACTGTGGTTGCACAGAGGTGAGGGGATGAAAGTTTTCTGCTTCAAAAGGTAGAGTTTGTGCGTTTAACTGGATTTGGCAAGGCTCATTGACTACTATTGTTCCTTGTTTCGTTAATCGGGACACATGGAATTTGTCTGAGCAAGTGACTTGGAACACTGTGGGTTCTGTAACCGAAAGTATCCATGAATTGGGCCTGTTCATTTTGATCAGAGCGTTTCGGGGAGGTTTTTGTACTCTCAGTTTACAATTGGTGTTCTCTGACAGAGGGTTGAACACCAATTTAATTACACACTCTGTGGTTAGTGTGGCTTTAATTCGGGGCTTTACCAATTTCGTTACGTAAGTACTGGCTCTGATCTTCTTGAAAACTTTATGAAGTCCCTTTGCATACTCAGCTTTTAACAATAGGAAATCCTGAGTTTGGATCTTGGCGACGTAGGAATATTCTATGTCCGGGACAAGGGAATGTTCCTTATCAACCTGTGTTGGAAAACAGTGTATCCTTTGCAATTTCATTTCGGTACATTGAATATGGGTAACTTAATTCGTATAACTAACTTTTCTCGTATGAGGAGAGCTTGTGTCTGCGCTGTTTGATACAGCATGGACAGGCAATCCTGGGGCTCTGGACACGTAGAGTGCGATTTGTGGTAAATCTCCAGTAGTTTGTTTGGTGATATTAATAACGGATGAATTTGGTTAGTTTTACTGGACTGCATAATGTCTAGCAAAGTTTGTTGTCGAAATTCTATTTCGACTATTTGGAGTAAGTGTCTAGTTATTATTTCCTGTCGGAGTTGGCTTCGTTTGAGCCCGTCTGTTGTATTTAGTAAGTTATTTATTTGTAAATTTACCTGGCGTTGGCATTCTAAAAGTGAAGTTAAGGGTTTCTGTATTTGTTGGAGTGTTGTTTTTACCAAACTGATTTGTTGCGCCTCCAGCTTGGTTAATGCCTGGGTGTTGGATTACAGTTCATTGAGCCGGCTATAAATTTCCTTTTCATTTGTACTGTCCATAGTACCGAACATGAAGTGCAGAGCGCTTCCCATTCCGTCAAAAATTGACCTTGTACCTCTGAACTTTGGCACCCCTTCTTGAATTGTTTCTGTGCGTCGTTTGATGTTTTCCAGCAAACTGTGTACATGAACTTGCTGCACCTTACACCAGTTGAATGACTGAGTCGAGTTTTTACACAGCTAGTGCACCAAGTGCTCGGCTTTTTCTGCTAACATGGTCTGATTAGTTAGCTCAGACAGGTCCAATTCCGTCACAATTCCGTCCATTGTCCTCACACAATATTCCCGAGTTAGGGATTGGGGAGATTGAGATCGGTTCTCCAGATTGTCGTAGTTGTCCAAAGATGACCCGCCACACGCACATCACGAACACCAAGTTCATCATTAAGTATTTCATTCTATATGGGGGGACAAAAAACATTTCCCGGTTAAAAGTTGGGCTATTTACCACTTACTCTATACTTAATTTAATCGTGAAACTAATATTGGGATGTTTTATTTTTTACACCTAATTTAGAGAATTTTTTCCGTTTTCACTTTTTTTGTTTGAGAGCCAGTCGTCATTAGTTATAATATGATTTTAACCTATTGTTATGCACTGTGACACTGCGCGTACCTATTTGGATGGTTGTGTTTACAGGACTTGTTACTGAGGTTACCAGATATGGCGCTACCCAAATTTGTGAGAGTTTGTGCTTTCGGCTTTCACTCTTGAGGAGGACTTTATCTCCTACGTGGAATGTTAAGAGCCGTATTGTTTTATCGTAATACCCCTTAGAACGTTTCTTGCTAGCGAGAAGATTCTTTCGAGCTATATAGCTTCAAAATAATTTATTTCTATACGATAAATTTACGATAAAAAACCGACAATTTTCTAAATAACCCCAAATAAATTTAAAGAAAATTATTAACAGTATGCTATATAAGTGTATATGTGCTTTATATTTTTTTGTATGATTTCGACGCACCTTAAAAAAGTCTTAACAGCCAAGAAACAGAAGATTTCCTTCTTTCGCTTAAATTTTGCAGATTTTGTTGAGTTATCTCATCTGCTTTTGAAACCTATAATGGCCGCTCCCAATGCCAGCTTTATATTACCTCATTCATCTTAAGCGAACATGTTAAAAGCAAAACGATTACATATTCCCTGGTGTTTACCTTTTATGGCAAAAAAAAACTGGTTTCAACACGAACGCGGAACTTTATTATTATTTTTTTCACACCAAGAAAACAACGAATCGCAGTCTCATCTAATTTGAAGACGCGAGTCCATAAATAGCTTTACAACTTGAGATATCTACCAAAAATTATTTATGGTGGCACTATATTCATAAACTAATAAAACGGGTAACTTGGGTCAGAAAACAATATTCGGAACCATACCTCTATCGACTTGTATAGCGTCTTGCCCCTTGGACTTGGACATCTGATATTGTTTACATTTTTGCAGTACCACATTGTAGCCCCCGCGTGATGAGTTGAAATATGGTACTTCTTCCAGCCCGCCTTCCCCGCAGCAGTCTGCTGCTGCCAAACTGGCTGGTGTAACGCCCTGCTGCCTGTCGACAACGTTAATGAGACAATGACCGCAAATCGATATTCAAAATACATCGGCCTGGTCGTCATCTTGTTATCGCTATTTCTTTTGTGTACTGACTCATTTGCGCCTTTTTTTCCGCGTGTTTTACAAATAGCTTTCGAGTATGGTGGCAATTAATTACTGACTGGTCGCGCCATAACGACTATGTATAATCACATGCTCTGGGCAGTTTTAGTGATAAAGACAAACGGCAGACATAAAGTGGGCTGCAAAAAAAGGTGACTAAATTCATAAAGGCTGAGGATGAGGCAGTGAGATATCGCTATTATTGGCCTATTGAGACTCGTAGAGAAATTATTTTATATCCGTGATTTTTAATAAAAATTTAAGAGCCTATGAGCCATTAGTGCACACCTCATTTATGCACAGTCCTTCGAGACTCATTAACATATTTTCTGTGGTGTTGCTCTTCTTCTCTTATAGTCGTTGTTATTCAAAATTTAAACACGAATGTCCAAATTGTTCTAGTCAGCGCCATCTTTATGTATGGAATCTCTAGTCCTGACCGACCGATGACCAATTTTTTAACTAGTAAAACGACCTATTACCAATTAGTTTAGCTGTTTTAGTTTGGCTACTGAAAGTGGATATTGAATTTATTCGAAATTATATACATGGCAACAAATTTTCATGCAAAGTACATATAGAAAACACCTCATTGGTATTGTACTCGTATAGTCCTTATAGCCGCAGTTTTTTATGCTTTCCAGCCTTTTTTCAAGGTTTACTTTCGGTAGCCAAACTTTATTTGGTAATCTGGGAAAATTTTGAAACTGTTGGTTCATGTTTACAAAATACTGGCAACTCAGCATGGCTAAGGTTATTCCAATAAATAATTTGATTAGAAAAGAACTAAACATACTTGCAAAATTGGAACTTTCCATAATTTTCTTCTCCGGACTGAAAATTGAAAATCAGTTTACTCGCTTTCGTTATTGTTCCTGTAGATAACCCCAAGTAGCTTAAAAATTAATTTCTGTTAAATGGCCCCATATCCTAGTGCTAAGCCCCATCCCCAGGCTAAAGATGGCCCTTAGTATAGTAATTTGGCTATATTCGAGCTCGTTCTATCTGCAGCAGACATTAATTTTATTAGTACTCAAAACATATCAAATTCAAGTCAATTGTATATACATAGGCTCAGTCCTTAATTTGCATAATTTGCTTCCGAAGCAGTCATCTTAGTCCTCTTCAGTATAGTAAAGAATGAACCAAATTTTTTTTTATTTTTTTTTATTGACAGCTTCATTACGACATCGACGGCTGCCGGGCTGCATAATAATAAACTCCGACAAAATTGCATTTAATTTTCTCATTTTCATGGTGATCAAAACAAAAGAATGTATAAAACGTGACAATCTATTGAGACCCCTAGGTGGCCTGAAGAGGGCGGTTTCCACTTATACTTTGTGGGGCAATTCTTTCTTATAGCAGCCAAGCCACCCATAAACAAACCCAGAACACGAAAAAAGGAGCAAAATTGAACTTTATTAAGCCCAAGGACATGCATGGCTTAGCATACTCCTCTTGGTCAAATGCGTGGGATGATGCCATGTAAAGCCCAGAGTAGGTACCATGATGGGAATTTTGTCATCCCGTAACCCACCCGCTGGTTCATTCAGGGAATAAATTCGGTTTTGGTAAGAATAGATATATATTTCGGGCTATATGTGCGACGATATGAAAGTAAAACAAGAAGTGAGAGCGCCCAGCCAGGCTTAGCTGATCTCATTGGACATGTTTATGGCGGCGCCATTTCAGTTCTGGTAACGCAAAATTGAAACGATAAATAAAAAGATAAATTTCGCGTTGTATCTACACTGGAGGAGCGGTCGGCAAACAACACATTAAACCATTTATGTTTTTTCCACCCTACTTCAGATCGTTACGGCGGCCAGCATCCGCATGTAAATATGAACTTTGAAGAAGGCAAACAGAAGAATGCAAATCGTCGCCGTACGCCTTGTTGAAAGGAATCGTGGAGCAAGGAAGGTACTAATACGATTTACAAGATGTAACGCCACAAATCTCGAGCAAGTTTCATAACCCAATCATTATGAATTAAGCTTGTCTTTATACGCCAGCCACCGCCACCGCCGCGGCCATCATTAAGACTCTTCAGATAAATTTCGACATAGAAGTGAACTGCGAAATTTTGTTGATAAACAATCGTGGGCAGCGATTTAGTGTTATTTCGATGAGATACATTTCGTCAACCCCCCGGTCGAACTAAAATTACATATCACAAATAAAGAGATTATGACATCAGTAGAGTTCGGACTGGACTATACGAGCCGGGCCGCCGACGATAGACTGATTTTAATGGACCACTTGACTATAGTCTGAGGCCGTGGGGCACCTTTACAATAAATGTCGCCCATATAAGCTCGAATCAATAGGGGTGCCATTTTAATCTCTTCTCTCTTTTGCATTCCCAGACGTATTACTTTTGGTTACCATCGACGTGAGTCAAATTATGGCTCCGGCAATAATCTCAACTGACTTGGTGTAGTCGAACTGCCGAAAGCATCATGGAGAGCAAATTTCCTTTACCGGTATCGTGACAAATACATAAATGTCATCGCAAGATTCGTCGCATTCATATAATAAACGAGACCTAACTAAACTTGAGCTTATCCCTTTCCAGGTAAGCTGGCTAGCGCCGACTAACTGGTTGGATGGGCTGTGTGCCATCACATATCGAACTTCAAGCCGACAAGATCACGGCTTACTTTAGAGGCTTAAGTTATTGATTGAGGGCATATTTAGTGCGCGGTTTTATCATCTTCTTATTGGATTCGTTATGAGGCCACATATATCTCCCGAGACTCTGTTATTGTTGGCAGCTACATTTATTGCTAGCATATTTTGCGCATTAAAAGGTCTTTAGCTCCAGCAGCACCGTTAAAGTGCATGGTTGCGTTATTATGGATTTTAATGAATTTCCCAATAGAACTGCAGTGCCGCAGGATATTTATGGTTGCATGGAGAAGCAGGCAACTAATGGTGTGTCCAGTCATTATTGCGATTTATTGCACATTTCCGCAAATAGATGCAGTTAGAGGGACATTTTTCATTTTGAAGTGTGGGCGAGGAGGTATAATGGTTTAAGCTTTTTTCGAGGGGGGCGAAGAGAGTTGATAATTCGTAAGTTTACTTAAAACGAATAAGACGGATTAGATGAAACAAAATTGCAAGTAACTTTTTCGAATTGGAACAACGTATAAGAAATTTTCAATCAACTGTAAACGAAATATGATTAAAAGTGCAGTTGGAAGTTTTATTATAAGTTAATAGAATACAGGTAGACAAATTATGATGACCTCATCAATGTGATCTTCATGGGTACCTACTCAGCTGAACGACATAATGAATCTTTCATCGTTTTTGGAAATGTCTTGCTTCTCTTTTGTGCATATTAGAATATTAGATGAGCACGTCGATGGGTATATAATGAGTGTCACGGCTTATACCTTAGTATATGGTAATAGCTTTCATGGTTATAAACGGGTTCAGGGTCCCGTTTTAAATTTGTTGGGACGTCCGCTGTAAAGCCGTAAAGGCAGTCCATTGGGGTCAGTTTTGGGATTTTCATCTACGATGGTTCGCAGTTACTCTATAAGGGGTCTATGGGCACGCTTCAGTTCTCCATTAGACTGGGAATGGTAAGCTGAAGTTTATAGCTTTTTTACCCTTAAGAGTTTACATACCCTTTTGAATAGTTCACTTAGGAAATTAGATGCCTGATCAGCAACTATTCTTTTGGGGATACGGTAGCGCGTGACGATTTCGTCGAAGAAAATTTTTGCTACTGTAATTGCTTCCCCGTATGTGGGTATGGCATACCAATCGACGAATTTGGTCAAATTATCTTGAAAGGTCAGGATATATTTATTACCTGTGGCGGTTTCCTCCAAAGGGCCCACAATGTCCAGGTAAACCTTGTCAAATGGTTGCTCTGCTATGTCCGTTATCACCATTGGGATTCGGAATTGAGGGGATGCCTTCATCGTTTGACATTTAGGGAATTTTTTAACGTACCTTTTGATGTCGCTAAGCATGTGTTTCCACCAATCCTTGCGTCTTATCCGTTTATAAGCTTTGATTATACCTTGGTGGCCACCGAAGGGAGAATCGTGATAGTCTCCTAAGATAGTTAATATCTCCTGAGGGCTCGTTATTACTTCCGGTTTGTTATTTCTACTTATTTCTGGCGGTATTTCTTTAAGCGTATCTGGGGTTTTTTCTTCCGCCTCTGAGGATTGAACTTCCTCCGGCACTTTAAGTGCTTTTCGCTGCAGCGGTTTTGTGATGGTTCTCTGCTTTTGTTCTTCTGTAGGGAGGCTTAGTTCAACCTCTTGGGCCTTTTGGTTTTGAGCCCTTGTCACAACGTTGCATTTGATAGTTCTATGCTTCTGCGTTTCTGAAAGATTACTTTCGTCCTCATCTAAGTCCATTTGATGGTTGATCCTTTCCCACTTCCCCTTGGGAAAGTACCGCACCTACTGCCTCACTACTTGCGTCCGTCGTCAAGTTGAATGGTTGGGAAAAGGGTAGATTAAAAGTGGAGGTGTTACTAAAGCTACTTTAATAGCTTGAAAAGCTTCCTGACATTTCTCCGTCCAAGTAAATTTAACATCCTTTCGGAGTAAATTTGTTACCGGGCGAACTATCCTTGAGAAGTCGGGTATAAATTTCCTGTAATAGTTGGCAAGTCCTAAAAAGGATTGGACTTGCCTTACTGTGCGGGGAACAGGGAAGGTCTGGACGCAGGCTATCTTACTGGGGTCTGGTAGTGCCCCTTGACTTGAACATTTATGCCCAAGGTAGACAACTTCTTTTCTCAAGAACTGGCACTTTTCAGGCTGCAGTTTGAGATTGTTTTCTCGTAGTTTATCAAACACATTACGCAGTTTTACGTTGTGATCATTGAGGTTCTTACCATAGATGACTATGTCATCCAAATACACGAAGCACTCTAGCCCCTGTAAGACTGTTAGAATGAAATTCATGAGGCGTTGAAAGGTTGCCGGGGCTCCTTTAAGCCCGAACGGCATGCGCTTAAACTCATAGTGCCCATACTCGTACTGAAGGCTGTTTTGTGTCGATCTTTTGGGTCGACTAGCACTTGATGATACCCGTTGGCCAAATCGTGGGTGGTGAAATACCGTGCGTGACCTAATTGGTCTAGGATATTCTCGATTTGGGGAAGTGCAAATGCGTCGCCTATAGTCTTTTCGTTCAATTTTCGAAAATCGGCTACGACGCGCCATCTTTTATCGCCATCTGGTCCCGCTTTTTTGAGGACTACCAGGAGAGGCGAATTCCACGGACTTTTACTGGGCTCGACTATACCGCTGTCCAACATTTCTCGTAGCTGCTCATTTATAACGTTCCTCTGGGTTTCTGGTTACCTATACATTTTCTGATTAATGGGTGCCTGATCTTGAACCAAGGTAATGTGGTGGGTTATTGCATTTGTGTAGGTGAGTTTATCACCATTTAGGTAAAATATGTCGTTGTATTCATTGCACAACTGAAAAATAGTGCTCTTTTCCTCGTTATTTAGGCTTTTTTCCAGCCCAAGTTCCTTTTCTAGCTGGATCGTACGGGGATCGTTTACTAAATCCTCCGGCTCTTCACAATCTGGGTAGATATATATAACATTTTGCAGAGTGGCTGTTCTTTCATTTTTCACTCCCCGGGATCCATAGACTCTGCCCTCCTTCTTTGTAGTCCCTTTTTTCGACGGCAGGTCTCTATGTACCTTGAGATCTGTTGACTCAGGTTTCGTGAGGTCTTTATGCTCGTCGTGTATTTGGCCCATTTGGATTGAAGTAATGGAACAGATAGGTCAGTATGGATATGAGAAATATAAGAAAATGTTTATTGCTCGTAGGCAATGTAGGTTGTGGTTGCGCCCACTCTGCGATATCTGGACTTTTATTGCGTTCTGATCCTTCTATTAGTTGACCCGTTGGCCATGGTTTTGTGTTTTCTTTACTGAGCGGTCTGTTTTTCCCACGCTCGTCTTTCTTTCGGCTCAATGGCCGTATTGTGGTCGTATGTTCTCTTTGTGTGTCCTTGTGATCTTGTGTAGAAGTCAACTGAACTTTTGTGTAGCCTTTTGAATAAGTTAGATGCAGCGATAAGCTGCTCATGACTACTTGTTTACTACTGCTTTTGAGGATACCAATCAACACTGTTTTTCCCGGTCGGAGTAAGCTGTTAGCGAGGAATACTCCTTCGCCTATCTCTTGAGATAAACAGAGCATTTCCTCGTCCACAATGGAATTCTGATGACCTTTTGTGACCGAGCCGGTATGCATAAAGGTTCTGATAAGATAGCGTTGTGCTTCCCTTGCTCGTTAGTCACAGTCTCAAAAAGTGGATTACTTTTTCCGCATTCCTCATTTTCTGTCAAAGAATCGCAGCCAGCATTTCTCATATGAGATGCCTTAAAGACACTGTAGGTAGATAACTTAACCTCCTTGGGTTCTTTCTTTTCTGCCAGTGATCTTATTTCGGTTGCCTTTTGGGATAGCAGCTTATCCGTTGTGAGTGATATTGGAACAGCTAGCTCTTCCGGGTTTGTTTCCGTACGAGGAAACCGTAGTGTTCTATTTGGACCCTCCACATTGCAGTGTTTAGCTAGGAAGTCGTTTCCTAGCAGCCCATCATCGGGAAGACCAGGTAAGTTTTTCACAACTTGGAATTGACAAGGTATTTTATTTTTAAAATTGAAGTTTCCTTGACAATTTCCTATGGTATTTCCGGTACCGAATGGAGTGTCGAAATTTATCAGTGCCCTTTTCGTAATCAAACTTACCTCAGCGCCTGTATCCACTACTAATTTGGTTTGGCCGTGTAGGCCTATGTCTAACGGAAGTTTCACGGTAGGGTTACAAGTTTCGGGCGGCTTCTTTTTGTGCGTTGGGGTTTAAAGTCGAGCCGGGGAGTTTTGGGTCGACTGGCTGTCGTTTCCCTGACTCTCGGCTTCCCATTTGTTTTTATATTGGCATGACTTCAGGTCATGTCCAATACGACCACAAAAACCACATTTCACTTGAACACGATACACTCGATGGTTGCAGGGTTCTATTCAGATGGAGCTCGATTATTGGAAATATCTCTATTTGGCTGACTTTGGGGCCATAGCCCCTTTCCAGCTTGGGTCATGTTTAAATTATCTGGATTGTTTGATGGCAAATAGTTTGTTTGTACTTGGGCCGGGCTATTCAGAGAGACATTTGGGTTAAATTGTACCGGAAGTTGCAGGTACGGAGCACTCTGTTGGAGCCGTTCCATGTCTAGTGCCTTTTGGGTGAGTTCATCTAACGTTCCATCACCTATCGTCAACAAATATTGGTAAAAGTGAGGGTTCGCTACACCTGTTTTTAGCGCACTTTTAGCTAAATCCTCCAACTGGGATTTCACCATATTTTGAGTCAGCCGCCCCTTTACACAGATTTAACGTTTGCTTTAATCTTGCCGTAAGGGCTGATAATGTTTCGAGAGGAAACTGACGTGTAGTTATCAATTTATTTACCATTTCCTGGTACGTCTCACGGGGTAGGTACGTCCTGTTTAGACGTTCCTCTACCCCTCTGAATGTCGTAGGAATATCTAAGGTGAACAGCTAGAAGTCTGGTTCGGAGAATTTGTAGAAAAAGAGTTTGTTCTTCGGCCGATAAGCACTGCGTTACTTGCCTGCAACAACCCAAAAATGTCTGTAGTTCTAGGCTTAACTTAGGACTTGGCTCACCTGAAAACAGAGGAACCCATTGCGCCGCTAATTTTGCTACTTTTATATAGTCTGCCATGTCGGCTTTCAGATTCTTCTGCAGCTTTAATCTAAACACTGTATTTTCTAACGAGGTTTCACCAAAACTAGTGTCGCTACTGCTGGTTTCCAGAAGGGAGTCGCCCAGCCAGTTTAGGGTAATGTCAGCTGCCGAAGACTCAAAATCGGATTCACAATGTTTACTATTATTTTCTACGGCAAGCGAGCGCGAGAATCCGTCGAAATCACTGAGTGCCTCTCGGAATTTTTCTGTTTCTTTTTTAAAATGCTCGATTTTTTCGAGTCTCTTCTTTCTATAAGAAGCTATTTGTTTGTCATTCTGGTCGCACATAATAACAGAAATTCCTGCAGACTCTCGAACTCGCTTTTCTAAATTTTGTAAATATGAATTTAAATATAAATTTGTACTAGGCCTTACTTGTTTGAGACCGGTTAGCACCATCCCACTTCTTAATCTGGCTCCTGATGGGATGTCTTCTGCTTGTGCTGAAGATTGCACGGGATTAGCAATTGTTCCCTCAACTGCTTCCTTTGAGCTTGGGTTGCCTCCTTCGAGCCGGGGTGGAATTTCCTTTTCGTCGCCCGGCAAGGAAGATTGTTGATTTCCTGGGTTGCTTCCGGCTCGCCGGGACGGGTTGTCCCTTGAGTCGTCCGGCGGGGTTACCGGGTTGTCCTTAGGATCGCCCGTCTGGTCGTCTGCTGGTACTGTTGTTGTCTCTAGTTCCTGCTCCTATGGAGGTCGTTGTTCCTGGGTCGTCTGCTGGGCTTCCTTGTCGCTCATGTAACCTTTCAAGTCCCGGGCAGGGGGGTTGGAGCCCACAAATGTCCACCGTTGGTGCTTTTCACTTTGTTGAGGGAGTGTCTGCTTGCTCGCCTGGAGCAGAGGCAGTTAAGGCTGTACTACCCTGAGCGTTGGAGGTGACCAAAAACGAATGCCCCCGAAGCCAGACTCAGCTCCGAGTTGAAGGGTAGGGTGTCTTGCCCAGCACTAGCTCTAGAGCTTGCCTCTTTGTTGTTCGTGGAGGATCAAGGGTTTTCAAGCACTTATGTTCTTGTGACTTTAACTTTAGCCGGCTTCCTTTATCCTACCGGCTATATATACATATATTATATTTCCGCTCTTACCTCGTGTGATCTGGGACAGGGACTTTCTAATCCAAACAAGCTGTGTCGGTTAATCCTCTTTTGTGTATTTTATTTTTAAACACTTTCAACTTGTATTACACTTTCAACTAAATAATATATAATATTACTCTACCACAATTGGGGTTTCTTTTCACATTTCCTGGTTTATTCGTTTAACTTCACCGTTTCAATTATCTCTTTTCTTTTGTAAACTAATTTAACTTCCCGACTCGTAACCATCTGTCTTTTTTAACATTCTTTAATCTATTTTTCTCTAAATCAAATACGACCGAAGACTTGGTTTGTTTTTTCTTTCGACAACCGCAGCACTCAGATTTTAAAAACGAACTCGCCTTTTGATCACATTCATTGCGATCAAGAGCCATCGTTCAGGGTAGAAAATACATCGTTTGCATTTCTACCCTGAGAAAAATTTTCATTCGTTCCGGACTTAATTAAACATGTCCAGAATATTTTTCGATGGACGGCGGCTTGACGAAATGTAATTCTATCCTTTAATAAACATCAGCCACCGTTCCGTCGTTTGAAAATCGCGGCGCTCGTATACATGTAATGTATTTGTGCTGCGCGACTTTCTTATCGTGAATTTTTTAGCGTAATATTTGTGGGAAAATATGTGAAGGAACTGCTGACGCTGTTTTCTGCGCGTATTTTTCTGATAAGTCAACCAAGTTTTTAAGCATGGTTAGCTTATGAAAATTTTCTAAATACATTTACCAGGCTAGATGGGACTGCCTTTGCGTGTATGTGTGTATACACAATAGCGTTCTGATATATGCATTCCGCTACGACCATAACAAACAACAAACCAGCTTGGCGATTTGGCTTAGTGTTGAGGAAGTTTGGCTATCTACACTATCTTATTGAGGCTGATGGCATCATTTCTAAGGTTGATCACAGTGATGGGAGATCACCACTCTTTTGCACACCAAAACCAGATGGGAAAGTACGCCTTTGTGTCGATTACAAAATTTGTGTAAACCAACAACTTCAATCAGCACATTATCCAATTAAACGAATAGACGAGATTCTTAATAACCTTCGAAATTCTTCCTACTTTTGCCGATTGGACATTTTTAAGGCTTATCTTCACGTAAGAATGGACCAGGAGAGTGCATAAATTCAAACGATTTCAACGCACCGAGGAACCTACATCATGAATCGCCCCTCATTCGGAATTAAGACTGCACCGAGTGAGTTTAATAGGATTATCGATCAAATACTTCAGGGGCTGGAAGGAACCTTATCTTATTTCGACGACATTATCGTCCACGGGCGATCAAAGGAAGAATGCCAGCTTAGACTTGAAAGATGTCTTTCTCAACTCCAAGAAGTATGATTGTGAGAGCTAGTCTCGGACGTGGGAGGGAGTGCCGGTTTGTAATGGACAACTCAGTCGATTTAACAATTCAAATATAAAATTTTATTAATACTTCAATGCTTATAAATATATCACAATTCATTTGCTAAAAGAAATTCAGAACTAAAACTAAACTACAAGCTACTATAAAATTCAATATAAAATTCAACAAGAAATTCAAATAAAACAAAACAAATTAAAAATTCAAGTAAAATTCAATAATTAGTGACGATTGCGTTGTCCGTCTCCTTTAATTCGTCTTATTCTAGAAAAAGGAAGAAGAAGAATTAATCGTCTATGAGAAATGAGTTCTAGAACAAAGAAGAAGAAGTCTTAATCGTCTATGAGAAGAGTATTCCTATATAATTTTAAGAGTGCTATTTTTAGGCACACGGGCAGCAAATTCTACTATAAACAAGAAGAAGATTACAGATTATTCTTCTGCGTAAATGTGAGCAGCAGATTATTCTCTGTAGCAGAATTATTCTTCTGCGTAAATATGAGCAGGAGATGTAGCAGATTATTTTCTGCGGCAGAATTATTCTTCTGCTTAGGTGTGGGCAGGAGATTGCAGATTATTCTCTGCGGAAGAATTGTTCTTCTGCTTAGGTGCGGGACGGAATATTGGAAATAATAGGATTTTCAGATTTTTCTCTGAAATATAGAATTATTCTTTTATTTTGGAGGTTGGGAATGATATTCTTGTCGTTCGGATTATTCTCCGAATCAGATGAGCTCTGAACCAAGAATGATTTTCTGCTGCGGCTCGTCGGCTTTTATAGCCGCCGCATCCAGTTATGAGTTCTCGCCTTTCGGTGTTGCCCTAGCGACGTTTATTGAATTGATGACTGAGGCGAAATCAAATGATTTGACGTAATGTCATTTGCTGTCATCAAAGATGTAAATATACGGAGGGATGTACCTATAACTTGGTAAGATTTAATCTTTTTGATTTATTAATTAGTTATTAATAATTTTGTCTGTTTCCAGATCGGATGAATATCGAGACAGTCATCGGAAGTGGATTATTTATTGGAGGATAATTTACTTTAGATAAGTATTTAATTTTTGTTGTATTTATTTGGAAAATGAATACTTTGTGGTTTTTTTTTCGTATTTGTAGGAAATTTCGTGGAAACCAAGTTATGTTGGAGAATTGGATTTTGCCAAAGCACTAAAGCTGAAGATTAAACAACTATTTATGTGAGGACTGAACATCCTCCCGCCTCCAAAAAATTGTAACATTTTTATTTAGAAAAAGGAAAATAAACTTACGTTTGGTTGATGATAGATGTGTAATTTCTCCCATTTCTTTTTCATCCTTCATCTCCACACCTCCAGGAAGACTCCATTTAATAAAATAATTTGCCTTCCTAATTTTGTCCCAAGGTGAGTGCGTTGCTTCGAGTAGCTTAATCACGATCGGCTTGGCAATTATCTTCCCAGCTAGGTCATGTGGTATTCCTGCATTTTGATCCGTTGGCCTTCCATTGTTAGTGGGAGAATCTTGGAACAGCTTTGGTGGAGTTATCGGCTGGTTCGGCAATTGTGCTGTGACTGGTATATCCATAAATTCAACTGGAGGCTCAATTATTGTTGCCTGTGTTAATAGGTGATGAGGTGTCTTTGTACCTTTGGTGTTTTTTGTGTACGTTTGTGAACATTTCGGGCCAACTGCTCCAATTTCTTTGACAGGCGTTATTATGTGTAAATCTTCTGGCAGACTTGGTAACACTGTTGTTGTTGCAGGTTTCTGTTTAGCATTGCGTGACGTTGTTGTGTCACGAACTACTTGGTGGTGTTCCTTTGGCCTTAGTTTAGCTCTCGGTGTTGTTTTTTATATACAACTCTGGCATATTGACTGGCGTGGTGCTCGTTGCAGTAAGCAGCCTTGGCTGTGTTTGAACACGAATTCCTGGATGTCGTTCCTTGGGCCTTGGCTTGAATTTGAAGCTGTCGTTTGCTTTGGGCTTAGCTTGTAATCTTTTCAGATTAGGCGCTGCTGGCATTGACTCAAATGGTCTTACTAATTTCCGCACTTCGACAATTTCATGTGGTGGCGGTTTGACTATTGCCGACTGGAGCCTGTGTGCCTTTTTTGGTGTTGGCGGGAGTGGGCTGATGGGCCTGATTGGCTTGAAAGATGCCAAGAGCTCTGGAGGTGTAGGTGTGATGTCTACATCCACTGACTCTAAAGACTCGGAGTTGAAAATTTCCAGGAGTTCATCCATAGCAGACATGATTAAAAAAATGAAAAGGATAAAAGGAACAAAAAACACGAATTTGAAAACACCGCACTTGTCACTGATCAAAGCTGAAGTGATTTTTGGCGGGTTGTGGATTCGAATATATTCAAATATAACGGATGTTTTGGAACTTAGTACTGCCAGAGAGCAATAGACTTTTGTTGGGGATAATTGATGATTGTCAGGAAATGTTGGTGAGAGGGAGAGGATAGTTTTTAAAATAGGACGGGTGAGAATATTTAATTCATTTCTATTATGAGGAGGAAAGAGAGGTTTAGTATCTCTGTCCTTTTTGTTTTATTAGATTTTAAAGTTGCTGACACTGAACGATATGGCGGCACTTTCGTTTCATTTTTCCATTTTGTGTTGATAATGGAAAGAGTTGTTAACGTATAGTGCTTCTTTACTTCACTTGGTGTATTTCTCCAGTTTTTCCTCTGAGCAATGTGGTGTAGAGGTGTATTATGATTCTTGGTGGACACATATTCATATTTTGCGGGGAGTAGGAGTTTTCTTGTATGCACTTGATGTTTTGGTGAACATATTGGCGTGGTGGAGTATTCCCAAACTGTCTTTAGTTTCTTATCCAACTTGGGGTTTGTCGTCGTATAGGTGGATAGCACTGTCGTCGTCGTGCTCTTTATTTCTGGTACTCCTCCGACCAGAATCCATCCCAGTTCGGTGTTTTGGGCTGTAGGTGTATTGCTAGATCCTCTTCTAATTCCATTTTTAATGATGGCGGTATAGATGTTTGCTCCGAGAAGAACATCGATTTCTCCTGGGATTGAGAAAGTAGGATCTGCAAGCTGGAGATCGTTTATGTGTTTCCAATTTGACACTTCAATTGTCTGTGTTGGAAGCAGATCGGTGATTTTTTGGATTATGAGCATGTTGCTCGCTATTTTAAAATTGTTTTGTAGAGAATTAATTGTGACTGTGGTTTGCTGTACAGCTGTATTAGTGGGAGTTGAACCAAGTCCAATTAATTCTTGGGTGGTTGGAGATCCTTTAAGCTGTAAGAGTTTACAGGCCTTTTGGGTCATAATAGACACTTGAAATCCAGAGTCTATTAATGCTCGGAATGTCATTGTGATTCCGGATGATGAAGTGACATTGATCAGAGCTGTGGAGAGGAGAGCTCTTTTCATATTGGCGGTTAGAAAACTTTGAACTTGCTGTTCGTCATTTCTACAAGCTAAGGGTGTGCTTGGTTCAGTTTCCATACTGGAAATTTGGGTGTATTGATTAGGTGATTCTGTCACCGAATCGTTTTGCTCATAGTGGAGCAATGTGTTATGACTTTTGTTACAGTGGTAACACCTTTTATTGCTTGTGCAATTTAAGGTTAGGTGGTTGGGAGACAAGCAATTTTTGCATAAATGCTTATTTGTGACAACTTCATGTCGTTGTCGAGTGTTCATATTCCTAAAGGTTGGACAGTGAAATATGATGTGGTCACCCTTGCAATGGCTGCAAGAGGACCTTTTTGTAGGTGGGTGAACTGGTGTTGAACTTCTGCTTTTATTCAAGAATCTATAAGTTGGTTTTGGTGAGAATGGTTTTCTCTGTGTCATGTTTGAAGATGGATTTCTATTTCCTATTATTTCCAGAGTTCGGAATCGAGACTCTAAGAATTTTGTTAATGTGTTTAGTTTTGGTAAATCAGTGCTACTATGTAAGCTCTGTTCCCATAATTGATGTGTGTCTGGGTGTAATTTCTGTACAGTCAAGTATATAATAATTGGATCCCAATTGTTCGTTTCTACATCAAAATTTTGTAATGCTAATAGCGCCTCTGTTATATTGTCTAGTAGCCTTTTGATACTTTCGGTATCATGATTAGTGGTTGGGAGAGACAATAATTTTTTTAGTTGTACGTTGACTAGGATTCGCTTATTTGAGTAGCGCTCCTTTAGGAGTTGCCAAGCTGGTTTATAATTTGCGTCGCATATTTCATAATGCCTGAGCAATTTTTCCGCTTCTCCTATTAGATTAGTTTTTAAAAAATATAACTTGTCAACGTCTCTCAAATTATTGTTATTATGTATAACCGAATTAAATAAATCGTGGAATGAAATCCACGTAGAGTATTCTCCATTGAAGGTGGGAAGTTTAATTCTGGGGAGTCTTTCATTATTACATGAATTTGTGCTAGCATGTGACGTCTGAGTCTGAGGAGGATTGTTGACAGGCGTTGGTGTTAGTTTGTCTATATCCTCCTCCATGCTTGCTGCCTTTTCAATATACTACTCCTGTACATCACTAAATGTTTCTTTCGTGAAATATTCTAATTTGCGATCTTCCTTTGTCGCTCTATTTTGAATTACTCTATGCCGCGTTTGGAATACTTTCCAATATTCGGTGTACGTTTGTAGGCGTTTTTCTGTCGATTTGACAGTTTTCTTTTTACCGTCTCTTTGATGCCTTTTAAAGAGGTCTTCCATTAAATCTTTGACCGCCACGGAAACAGCTTAGTGTCGCGCGCGAAGCTGTAATAACCAACAAAAAACAAAGCAAACATAAAAGTTTTTATTCAATATATGTAACAAAAGAAGACAAAAAAAAGACAATTGTGAAATCAAGGCCAAAATAAAAAGCCTGAGTGTAAAATCTACCCTGCCACAAATCCTAACAAGGAAGTTAGGACCACACATTAAGGACAATATATTTTAAATGCGCAAGAAAGTCTCTGATTTGATTTGAATCTTTGACCTCTTTTTGAGACTCAACCAACTCTAATACTGAGCTAATGGTTTCATCCCCGGCGTCAGATATACTGTGTTCGCCATCTGTAGGCATTTTGAATGGAGAGGTTTGAATCACGTGATATTAAACAATGTATTCAATTTTATATTTGATTCGACTGAGTTATCCGGCTCGAAGGACCAACTATAAACAAGAAGAGGATTACAGATTATTCTCTGCAGCAGAATTATTCTTCTGCTTAGGTATGGGACGGAATATTGGAAATAATAGGATTGTCAGATTATTCTCTGAAATATAGAATTATCACAAGAACAAGTTGCAAACGCCCTTTTAAATCCACAAGTTTTTATTTCGTCAATTAACTTTAAAAAAACATCAATAAACAAAAAAACTTAACGACCGCGGTTTCGGACAATGTGTCTATCATCAGGTATTATTTGCAACTCATTATTCTTCTATTTTGGAGATTGGGAATGATATTCTTGTCGTTTGGATTATTCTCCGAATCAGATGAGCTCTGAACCAAGAATGATTTTCTGCTGCGGCTCGTCGGCTTTTATATCCGCCGCATCCAGTTATGAGTTCTCGCCTTTCGGTGTTGCCCAAGCGACGTTTATTGAATTGATGACTGAGGCGAAATCAAATGATTTGACGTAATGTCATTTGCTGTCATCAAAGATGTAAATATACGGAGGGATGTACCTATAACTTGGTAAGATTTAATCTTTTTGATTTATTAATTAGTTATTAATAATTTTGTGTTTCCAGATCGGATGAATATCGAGACAGTCATCGGAAGTGGATTATTTATTGGAGGATAATTTACTTTAGATAAGTAATTAATTTTTGTTGTATTTATTTGGAAAATGAATACTTTGTGGGTTTTTTTTCGTATTTGTAGGAAATTTCGTGGAAACCAAGTTATGTTGGATGAATTGGATTTGCCAAAGCACTAAAGCTGAAGATTAAACAACCATTTATGTGAGGACTGAACAATGATCTCCATCTTAACAAAGATAAATGCGATTTTTTCAAAACAGAAATTCAATACTTGGGTCATACAATACGAAATAATCAAATATTAAAATGTCAAGAAAAAGTCAGCGATCTTGGACATGCCGAGACCTGTTAATGCTGATGAAGTCAGAAGATTCTTAGGATTAGTAACATATTATTCAAGATTTATTGCAGACTGTTCAACAAAAACACTTCTCCTAAGGAAACTACTGAAAGAAAGTTCAAAGTTCATGTGAAACTTAAGAGCTGATCGGGTTTTCATACCTTTCGATCCAGACTTGCCGATCCTCCTCATTGGCGCACCGAGGAGGGGGACGAACTAGACCGGTCCCCTCCCAGAGCTGTGGCGCACCGAGGAGGAGGACGAATGGGACCGGTCCCTTCCCAGAAAGTCAGTTTTTTTAACATAATTTACAAATTATGTATAAAATGTAGTTACAAAGTCCCATAAAATAAAATAAAACGTTTAAATATAGAATAGCAGTACTTAAGTGCTCAGGTGGCCGCAGGACGCGACATCAGAGTCCTATTTTTCCGACTCCTTTGGACTTGGGGCACATATGGTCCCCCCCCCCCCCCTCAAGGCCAAATCCTGGGTGCGTTACTGATCCTCCTTACATGTGACGTGAAACCAACGGGAATCGCAGGAGTACTGTAACACTTGGTAAATGGACAATGGATTTATGGACATCATTTTCAACTTATTACAGATAATCAGCCGTTGATTCGAATATTTCATCATTCAAACAAGCTTCCAGCAATCACATCAGCTCGTCTTCTTCGATATGCTTCATTCTTATCAGGATTCAACTACGAGACGAAATTCAAGAAAGGCACTGAAAAGAACCAATGTCGATTGCTTATCAAGGGTACCACACAATTCAAGAATATAGGGCATGGATTTTTCAATAAATCAAGAGGTTCATGACATTTGTTCCTTTTCAATTCTACAAATTTCTTCAAATGAAATCACATTAGAAACTATAGCTCTAGCTAGAAACAGATATAGACCAGGAGCTTTCAAAAATTAAAAATGATCTCATCAACAATAATTCAAAAAACAACCAAGAATATACACTGGATAGTGGTGTTCTCTTCAAAGGGACTCGAGTCGTTATTCCTCGCTCTCTTCAAACCAGCATATTAAGAGAATTACACAGTACGCACATAGGAATTACAAAAATGAAACAGATGGCTCGTCAATATTGTGTGTAGACAGGTATTGATCGAGCAATTGAGGAAATATCTAAATCATGTGAAACCTGTGCTGTTACTAAATGAAGCCCGCCGAAGGCACCACTTCACCCGTGGAAAGAGCCACAGGAAAACTGGGATCGTGTCCACATGGATTATGCAGGACCTTATGAATGAAGACATCTTCTAATCTTGGTAGACGCTAAGTCAAAATGGGTAGAAGTTCAATTTTCAAATGATGCACGTTCATCTGCAAGACTATCGAGCTACTTGACCAAATCTTTGCAACTCATGGATTGCCAAGAGTGTTAGTTTCCGACGACGTCACAATTTTCACCAGTGAGACCTTCAAGAAATGGTGCACTTCAAATGGAATTTTTCAAAAGTTTTCCGCACCTAACCATCCAGCCACAAACGATCCGGCTGAGCAAAATGTAAGAACAATGAAGAACCGCTTACAAGCAATGAAGAATGAACCCCTGACACTTCATCGAAAACTTCAAAAGATTATACATCGATATAGAGCAACTCTTCTCGCGGAGGGGAGAACACCGGCTCAACTATACTTGAAGCGAAATTTTCGGATTCGACTTGATGCAATTAAGCCATATCATGAGATGGACATTCAAGGACCAGTGGTTAGCTCTGCTCGTTCCTTCACGATTGGGGATCGAGTTCAGTCTCGTTATTACATTAACCACAAACCAGCTTGGCGATTTGTCGTATTGTTGAGGAAGTTTGGCTATCTACACTATCTTATTAAACTCGACAATGGCTACGTATATAAACGCCATATAGATCAGCTTAGGAGTATCAGCGTTGCTGAAAGGCCAGTAACAATTGTGCCTGACTGAACACCAGCTGAGAATGTCATTGAGAGTCGGGACGCTGCCAATGAATTAGAGTATCCCGAACTTATTATTCAACCAAGTATTCAAATCTCACCAGAAATTGTGACACATCCGGAACCAACCGTGCTCACAACATAATCAGTCTCCACCAACCGTTACACCAACCGTTAGTTCAACCTTTGAAACGTACTCGCCGACCACTAGGATACCTTAAAGATTATGTTCTGGATCAACATTCTTCAAACGACCAGTAACGTTTTTATTAGTGGGGGAGAACTGTTGTGACTGTACCTTTAATTCAACCAGGAGTCACTGGATTCTAATAGGTTAAGTACTAACATGTTAATTAGATATAAGTTCCTGAGCTGTGATTCATGTAGAAGAAGATTGATTAAAAGGTACAACGCGTGCAAATACGTCTTTTCAATTCGGTTCCCTCCTAAAACCTTTCCAGTCCACAACACCTACTTGTGTCGATTCCGAATGTGCCTTCGTTATTCAAGAATAGCCCCCAGCTATGCTCACGTTCACACTATTACCATTGTATACATCCAGAGTTGAAAGATTGACTCGAGATTGAGTTGAGTTTTTGATTCGTGTTTTTGAGCACGCAGAGTTGAGAGCTTGAGATGAGAACGGGTCCAAACGGGCGTTCAGGTGTACACACCGATATGCTATTCAGCACGTCGGTGTGCACATCACATGATTGAAAAAGTAGGGATAGCAGCTGTTGTCACTGTTCCTTTAATTCAACCAGGATTCACTGGATTCTAATAGGTTAAGTACTAACATGTCAATTAGATATAAGTTCCTGAGCTGTGACTCATGTAGAAGAAGATTGATTAAAAAGTACAACGCGTACAAATAATACGTCTTTTCAATTTAGTTCCCTCCTAAAACCTTTCCAGGCCACAACAAAGAATTTGCAACGAGGATAAAATTTCAATTTTACGATTAAATAAACATCCACGTACAGTAGTGTGAGGTGAATTACTTTTTCCTTCAACTTTAATAAGTAATTTCATCATCCTCAATTGCTATGCGAAAATTTCAAAATGGATGCTGAACAGTTTGCACAGTTGCTGTGAGAATTCAGCGCGACAGCCAGAAACAATTACTCGAAAGTGTTGCTGCTACAAGAGCGCATACAGTCCCAAGTGTATCATTGGAACAAGGACAAACAACAGTAACTTCTTTGATTCCAAATTTCGATAATTTTCTTTCTTCTAGGGGAAATTTCAAAATGTATCGTCAATGCTTCGAAAATTATCTGACAATGAAGGGGGGTTCTCAAACAAGACACTCTGCAGTCAGATGCTGCTGAACTCAATCAGTTCGAGTCATTACCAACTAATTGTGTCTATAGTTTCACCAAAAACACCATCGGAGCTGTCTTACAAAGAGCTCACGGCGGCTATAGAAGGGCATTTATGTCCTAAAAAAAGTGTACTGGTGGCCCAGCATACATTCCTGTCGTTATATCATCAGGAAGGTCAATCAATTGCTGATTACGTTACTACTCTGCGTAGAGATATTAGAGACTGCGAATTTGTTTCGCCCTGCGATTGTTAAAGTAGCATTCGCGACATATTTCTTCGAGCACAATTTATACGAGGACTTCATGACAATTCAATGAGGGAACAGGTTTTACAGTGCGACGGTTCAACTTTTGAGGAGCTAGTAAAAAAAGCACTAGCTATCGAAGCTTCAAAATTAAATAGTCGACTCCTTGAATCAAACAACCTCTCAGAATAGACACTACAGATATAAATAAAATGTCAAGACCATTTCGCTACAACAATTCATCTTCTTACCGTATAGGATATTCAAGAAGTATTTGCAACATTTCAAAGAATTTTCAACCGCGTTCAAAGTCACGTTTAATTTTTTTAAGAATTAGGAATTGAGGATTTGTGCATTAGATGCGCTTCAAGTACACACAAAGTCATGGATTGCCGAGTCGATAGAAATAAACTTTTTTGTAAATCATGTTCAAAATCAGGTCATGTACAAAGGGTGTGCATACGTCCATTGACTTCTTCAAGGCCAGGACAGTTATTAAGGCACTTTCACATCAAACACAAGAATCGAAAAAAAATAAACCGAAAAACTCAATTTATTCAACTTTAAAACAAGATTTTTACTCCAATGATTAATAAAATCATGGGAAATAGGATAAACTAATAATTTTACTAATAAAATAGTATATTTATCTTAGAATTTTTAAGAAAACACAACTTTTATGATTTATCGGACGAATTTTTCCGCCGAAAAAGTTTTTCGGCCGATAAAACATAAAAGTTTTGTTTTCTTCAAAATCTGAAATAAATATAACTATTTTCTCAGTAAAATTCTTCGTTTATCCTATTTCTCTGAATTTTATTAATCATAAGAACAAAAATCTTCTTTTAAAGTGGAATAAATTGAGTTTTTCGGCTTACATTTTCCTGTTCTTATTTTTTATGTGAAAGTGCCTTTAAATTCAAAACCAATCCATACCGTTAGTAATATTCGAGAAAATGTGGAAAATTATGGTATTTTCAATGTAGTGGATATTTTTGAGCAAGAACATTTTACAGACGATCATACAAAGCATTTTGTATCCATTAATATTCAAAATCGTCCACAGCGTTTCGAGGTGGATTCTGGTGCAGGGTATATTCTGTTGCCACATTCAAGACTTAAAGAACTCCAGCTTGGAATGCAGCTTCGAAAAGCTGATATAATGTTTCGATCATATACAAAAAACGTATTCGTGCCTTATGGTAAATTAAAAGTCAAAGTTCAATATAAAAACAAGATATCAAACGAAGACCTATATGTTATTCCTGACGAATTTCCTCCATTACTTGGTCGCATCTGGATGCATCATTTGGAAATTGATGTCAACGAATTGGATCGCTCTAGCTTGAATATGACAATTAAGCCACACACATATGTATATGTAATCGACAATATCTTCTTAAAATATGCTCCAATATTCGAACAAAGAGTTGAATGCATTCCTGGAATCACATGTTCTCTCCATCTTCGAGAGGGAGCCAAACCAGTTTTTGTCTGCGAACGTGATGTGCCGTATGCATTACGAGAAAGTGGGAAAGTACGCCTTTGTGTCGATTACAAAATTGGTGTAAACCAAAAACTTCAATCAGCACATAATCCAATCAAACGAATATACGAGATTCTTAATAACCTTCGGAATTCTTCCTACTTTTGCCGATTGGACATTTTTAAGGCTTATCTTCACGTAAAAATGGACCGGGAGAGTGCAAAAATTCAAACGATTTCAACGCGCTGAGGAACCTACATCATGAATCGCCCCTCATTCGGAATCAAGACTGCACCGAGTGAGTTTAATAGGATTATCGATCAAATACTTCAGGGGCTGGAAGGAACCTTATCTTATTTCGACAACATTATCGTCCACGGGCGATCAAAGGAAGAATGCAAGCTTAGACTTGAAAAATGTCTTTCTCAACTCCAGAAGTATGATCTCCATCTTAACAAAGATAAATGCGATTTCTTCAAAACAGAAATTCAATACCGGGGTCATACAATACGAAATAATCAAATATTAAAATGTCAAGAAAAAGTCAAAGCGATCTTGGACATGCCGAGACCTGTTAATGCTGATGAAGTCAGAAGATTCTTAGGATTAGTAACATATTATTCAAGATTTATTGCAGACTGTTCAACAAAAACAATTCTCCTGAGGAAACTACTGAAAGAAAGTTCAAAGTTCATGTGAAGCTACATTCAGGAAACTTAAGAGCGAGATATCCAGTGATCGGGTTCTCATACCTTTCGATCCAAACTTGCCGATCCTCCTCAGTGGCGCACCGAGGTGGGGGACGAACCGGACTGGTCCCCTCCGAGAGCAGTGGCGTGCCGAGGAGGGGGACGAACGGGACCGGTCCCCTCCCAGAAAGTCAGTTTGTTTTAACATAATTTACAAATTATGTATAAAATGTAATTACAAAGTCGCAGGAGTACTGTAACACTTGGTAAATGGACAATGGATTTATGGACATCATTTTCAACTTATTACAGATAATCAGCCGTTGAATCGAATATTTCATCATTCAAAGAAGCTTCCAGCAATCACATCAGCTCGTCTTCTTCGATATGCATCTTTCTTATCAGGATTCAACTACGAGACGAAATTCAAGAAAGGCACTGAAAAGAACCAATATCGATTGCTTATCAAGGGTACCACACAATTCAAGAATACAGGGCATGTATTTTTCAATAAATCAAGAGGTTCATGACATTTGTTCCTTTTCAATTCTACAAATTTCTTCAAATGAAATCACATTAGAAACTATAGCTCTAGCTATAAACAGATATAGACCAGGAGCTTTCAAAAATTAAAAATGATCTCATCAACAATAATTCAAAAAACAACCAAGAATATACACTGGATAGTGGTGTTCTCTTCAAAGGGACTCGAGTCGTTATTCCTCGCTCTCTTCAAACCAGCATATTAAGAGAATTACATAGTACGCACATAGGAATTACAAAAATGAAACAGATGGCTGGTCAATATTGTGTGTAGACAGGTATTGATCGAGCAATTGAGGAAATATCTAAATCATGTGAAACCTGTGCTGTTACTAAATCAAGCCCGCCGAAGGCACCACTTCACCCGTGGAAAGAGCCACAGGAAAACTGGGATCGTGTCCACATGGATTATGCAGCATCTTATTAAGGAAGACATCTTCTAATCTTGGTAGACGCTAAGTCAAAATGGGTAGAAGTTCAATTTTCAAATGATGCACCTTTATCTGCAAAGACTATCGAGCTACTTGACGAAATATTTGCAAATCATGGATTTCCAAGAATGTTAGTTTCTGACAACGCCACAATTTTCACCAGCGAGACCTTCAAGAAATGGTGCACTTCAAATGGAATTTTTCAAAAGTTTTCCGCGCCTAACCATCCAGCCACAAACGGTCTGGCTGAGCAAAATGTAAGAACAATGAAGAACCGCTTACAAGCAATGAAGAATGAACCCCTGACACTTCATCGAAAACTTCAAAAGATTATACATCGATATAGAGCAACTCTTCTCGCGGAGGGGAGAACACCGGCTCAACTTTACTTGAAGCGAAATTTTCGGATTCGACTTGATGCTATTAAGCCATATCATGAGATGGACATTCATGGACCAGTGGTTAGCTCTGCTCGTTCCTTCACGATTGGGGATCGAGTTCAGTACCGTTATTACATTAACAACAAACCAGCTTGGCGATTTGGCGTAGTGTTGAGGAAGTTTGGCTATCTACACTATCTTATTAAACTCGACAATGGCTACGTATATAAACGCCATATAGATCAGCTTAGGAGTACCATCGTTGCTGAAAGACCAGTAACAATTGTGCCTGACTGAACACCAGCTGAGAACGTCATTGAGAGTCGGGACGCTGCCAATGAATTAGAGTATCCCGAACTTATTTTTCAACCAAGTATTCAAATGTCACCAGAAATTGTGACACATCCGGAATCAGTTACTTCACCATTGCCAGGTGACTACCAACCGTGCTCACAACATAATCAGTCTCCACCAACCGTTACACCAACCGTTAGTTCAACCTTTGAAACGTACTCGCCGACCACCAGAATACCTTAAAGATTATGTTCTGGATCAACATTCTTCAAACGACCAGTAACGTTTTTATTAGTGGGGGAGAACTGTTGTGACTATACCTTTAATTCAACCAGGAGTCACTGGATTCTAATAGGTTAAGTACTAACATGTCAATTAGATATAAGTTCCTGAGCTGTGACTCATGTAGAAGAAGATTGATTAAAAAGTACAACGCGTGCAAATACGTCTTTTAAATTCGGTTCCCTCCTAAAACCTTTCCATGCCACAACAGCAACTGAACGGTGGGTGTGCACTTCGATTGAAAATGTCAATTTTGAAAGTTCTTTAAGAGTAAAACTTTGCTAAACGTCAAGACTACTAAGCTACCAAACCGTAGCGTAAAAATGTGCACACCGATGTGCTGGGGAAATGACAACGCTTCGGTCGCCTGAACGACATGGGGCCTATTCTTAAATAACGAAGGCACATTCCGTACTCGTTATACTGTCAAAATCATTCGGAATCGACACATGTGGTGTTCCTGAAATTCGCATTCGTTATATACGGAATGCAAACCCTTCGTTATTTAACGAGAGGGTTCAACCATTCGTTATGCCAAACGAAGAGTGAATCAGCTGCTACTTTACGAGTGATAATGGGAGATAAAAGATGTGCGAAAATTTCATATGCTCAAAAATCTAAACTAATTGAGTAAAATTGATTTACATAATAATAATAATATTAATATAAATAATAATAATTAAAATAGCTGATTTAGCTCTTATTCAAATATACTGTTGCGAGCGTGGCCTTTGGTTCGTTATTTAAAACACAATATTAAATGATTAATATATAAGTTCTTTATTTCACTCTAATCATATAAAATTCACATTTCCTTAATTAATCAACTCAACTCTAATTATCGCTAACACTGTACTTTCAATTATCGCAATCTAATTACACACTATCGCTTCTTTATTACTTTCGCTTCTTAACACTGCAACGTCTAAGACAAGACTCTTTTTCTGGCGATGACAACTGTTATATTTATACCCTAGAAACGCTCTGGATTATTCTGGATTGTTCTATTCCAAAAGCTTCTTGACTATTGTATTTGTTCTATTCCTGAACTTTCCTGTAATAATAATCGATTCTCCGAACCTGAAGTCGTTTACTCTCCATTGCCAGTAGATGTCACCAGTTATCTCTTTCTATTGCACGTAACACTGCTTCCTTCTTAAATTTGTTCATCCCGAACAACAGGTGGTCCACCGTCTTGATGCTTGTAGTATTGACACAAGCGATCCAGATGGGCGATTTTTCGTTTGCCTCCTGTACCACGTGGAATCCTGTATACTACGTCATTTATTCTAGTTACTACTGAATACGGTCCCTCCCACTGTTGTCGTGATTTTGGAGAGCATCCCTTACGTCGGTTCGGGTTGTATAGCCAAACAAGATCACCTTCACTGAATCCTGCTGAATTCGCACGTAAGTCATAGCGGGTCCTCATCCGATGGGTACTTACTGCTAATTTCGCCCCCGTAGCCCCTTGTACATCAGCTGTCCGTTTCAATGGGTCTCTGACATTACACTTATACATTTCCTTTCTGCTGCTACGTGGCGGCCCTTTATAAGAAGCACACACAGTGCATCTGCGACACCACTTCTCTACATCCTCCCGCATATGTAGCCAATAAAACTTTTCTCGTATTTTAGAAATTGTTTTGTTCACTCCCAAATGTTCTCCAGATGCTCCACGATGCATTTTGCCTAGAACATCGTTGACCTTTGATGCCGGCACGACTATTTGCATTCAGAACGATTTACCGTTAGGTGCTTCCCACTTGCGTTTTAATATGCCGCATTAAACATGAAGAGAATTCCATTGAGCCCAGTAGCTTTTCAGCTTTTCACTCATCCTCGAAATATCCTTCCATTCTGGTTTTTCTATGTCTGCTTTCCAAGCAAGAATAGATGAAATGTCCGGATCTTCTCGTTGTGCTGTTCGCAGGTCCTCGTTGTCCCAACCTGTAGATGGTTCCACGGATACCTACTGTATAGTAGCTGTTTTCTCATTTCCTTTCTCCCAGCCATAATGCTTACATTCAGGTTTCGATTGACGTTGTACCAAGGCTTCTGCATTTCCATAGATACGTCCTTTTCTGTGTTGGCTCTCAAAGTCATAAGGTTGGATTCTAGTCTCCCTAATGGCAGAAACACATCCAGGGCTCGAGGCTTCCTCGAGGTGTTGTCAAAATTTCCAACACGGGTTTTTAAATGATGCAACACAAAACCAAGCCAGCAGCTAGCCTCAAGGCCTAGCCGCAAAGCGCGCTTTGCTCAATGTTGAAAATTTTCCTCACTCAGGCCTACTTCTGTCAACAGATGTACTAACAAAATTACAATGACAGCACCGAGCCTAGTGGTATCATTTTGTTTTCATTTCTTTGAGGCAAGCCTTGAGGCGAGCTGCGAGGAAGCCTGAGAGAGGCCAGGCCTGAGGCTTGCTTGGATGTGTTTCTGCCTTAAGAATAGTTTGCTCTCTAGCTCGCCAACTTGTACATTCTTCTGTCCCTTTCTTTTCTGTTGGTTCCTTTCGATGGCGTTTCCTGCAGTCGCTTTGAAGGTGTCCCAATTTATTACAATCCCAACATCGAAGAACACTACGTGAAGGGGTGCTCAGTGATAACTGCAATCTAGTGCAAGTCTGCTGCTCAGCTCGATATCTTTGCAATTCCACTTTCCTCTCTTCATCTAGAGATTCCACTCGTCGGCGTTTTCCGCAGTCTCTTTGTAGGTGTCCTGGTCTATTACAATTCCAGCATCGAAGGATACCACGCAAAGGTGAGCTCTGGGATGACTGCATTCTATTACAAGTACATTTGTCCACCGAAAAATCTCTCATTCGTACTGCACTCCGCGGAGCTTGTCTGGCGGATTCATACACTAATGCATAGGCTAGTGCTTCTGCTGTTGATTTCTTTCCTGCTAGCTTTAATGATTGTTGTAAATTTTGATCTGTAATAGCGTTCACAAATGCTTCCGTTGCCACTTCATTGAGAAAATCTGCATTCACGCTGAAGTATGAAAGATGCGCTAATCTTTCTACATCTGCCTGCAGTTGCTGTAGTGATTCGCCATGTTTTTGAATCCTGTTGCGCAACTGTAGGCGATATACTTGTTGCATGTGTTCATCTCCGTAACGTCTATCGCCTGTACTAATGAAGAGTAATTACGTTGATTTTCAATCGGTTCATTTTGTAAGAGCTCTGACGCAGGACCTCGAAGTGCTAACACCAGAGCTATAGCTTTGTCTTCATCATTCCATCCATTTACCTCTGAAGCTGCCTCGAATTGTCTCTTGAAGATATGCCACGAATTTTGTCCATCAAATATGGGAGGTTTCATTCTACCTGCACCGGATATTTCAGTTGCTACGCTTAAAGGCTGACGATGCTTTATTCTTTTCAGATCTGCTTTAAAGTTATCAAGCTGTTCCGTGACATTTTGTTGTACTCCCGACACTTGTTGTCGAACTTCCAACACTTCCTGCTGTATTCCTTCAATTTTCACATTTTGTTCGTCTAATGAAACTTTCAGAAATTTCTTCTGTTCCTCCAAACAAGTTTCTAGACAATTCTGCAAAGAATTCTTTTGTTCATCCCAACGGGATTCCAGAGAATTCTTTTGTTCCTCAAAAGCATTCTTTTGCTCGTCCAGACGGGTTTCCATAGATATCTTTTGTTCCTCGAGAGAATTCTTTTCTTCGTCGAGAGAATTCTTTTGTTCGTCCATAGATTTCTTCTGTTCCTCGAGAGAATTCTTTTGCTCATCAAAACGGGCTTCCATTTTACTCATTAAAGTACTCAAAAGCTGTTCCATTTTCATCGCAGGCTCTTCTTCAGCTTCGATTTCTTCCAAGTTCTCTTCGAAAACAAATGTTTCGGGATTCTTTCCTTCCTCTATCAAAGATTGTCTAAGTCGCTCGACTAGAACTTTCTTTGTGCCTGTCGTTTGTAATGACCGGTTCCCTAACTCCACTTTCAAATCCTGTGTTCGAAGCTCGGCCACTTTGCGCCCCATTATTTTAGTATTTCTCTTACAGATGGATATAAATTATTTTCCAGAACTTTCACAATTTAACACAATTTCTCAAAATTAATCACTCTTTTAATTTTTAGTCAATTGCCACCACTTTATTTCGCGAATTTATTTCACTTCTGACACCAGTTGTTGCGAGCGTGGCCTTTGGTTCGTTATTTAAAACACAATATTAAATAATTAATATATAAGTTCTTTATTTCACTCTAATCATATAAAATTCACATTTCCTTAATTAATCAACTCAACTCTAATTATCGCTAACACTGTACTTTCAATTATCGCAATCTAATTACACACTATCGCTTCTTTATTACTTTCGCTTCTTAACACTGCAACGTCTAAAGCCCGGTACGCTAGAGCCAAGGAATTAGGTCAACGAATTTTTCCACTTACATATTTCTTAAAGAAAATTTGACATTAGGTAAAGGAATTTTTGACAATTTGGATTTGTCAATTGTGTGATATTTCTGACAATAAATAAATAATAAAAAAAGTGAAGAAATGGATAATTCCCAATAAAAAATGAAGATACACGTAAAACAATTTTTATTCATCCATTTGTCATTTTAAAATTGATTCACCTCTTCCAAAATCGCCGTTCCTTCCATCAATTTTTCAATTATTCCACCAACTTCAAAATTCCTTACAGAAATAAGTGTATCGGTACTTATTTCGTCAAGAAATATTAACAAAAATTGATTTTTCGAAAAAGAACGACCTTTTTTTTGTTTGAATTACAAAGCGTTCAATCTGATAGCATATTTAGCATATTTGTCGTAGAACACGACGTTAGCCTCGCGTCCGAAATTCCTATTTTAAAATTGATTCATCTCTTGCAAAATCGCCGTTCCTTCCATCAATTTTTCAATTATTCCACCAACGTCAAAATTCCTTACAGAAATACTTATTTCTTCCAATATTGACTTTTCGAAAAAGGTCGTTCTTTTTGTCAATCGAGAAGTAGAATTTTTCTGTTCGGCTGTTGAACAACCGTTGGACCAACAGTTGTATCGTAGTCCACACACGATACAACGGTTGGACCGATTTCTTCAACTGTCAGTCTTGTGTAACTTTTCATACTGAGTATTACGAAATAATGTCATCGGTTGTCAAAAAAAAGAAAATGTGCATTTGTTTCTCAGCTGTGATTATGTATTTGAAAATTGATAATATATCAATAAACTCTTCCCAGAAGTCCTTATACACCATTTTGGTTTGTTTTTTACAATGCAATTACAATAACAAATTCACAGATAATGTAATCGGATCAACGGTTGAACAACAAGCGCACGGTCGCATATACAACAGCGGTTTACCTGCATGCACATCCAACCATCCAACCGAGCTTGCGATCGTTGGATGCTTCGTACAATTGGCCCACACACCATACAACGGTTGTATGCCAACACAGATTGGTACAACAGTTGGACCAACAGTTGTATCGTCTGTGGGCCGCTTTAATTTTCTCTGCTCCAAGGAATCGGCAAAGAAAAAATTCCTTGAGCATTCCATGACTTCTTTTTACATAGTTTTGTATAGGAACAAAAATCCTTGGCCGGCTAGCTTGGTTGTCAATGCATGAAATATATGGCTTTACTTCATTATCTTGTTGGTGTTACTTCAGCTTCAGCTACAAAATTAGAATTTGGCTAATATCAGCTACAGCTTCATGTGTAGCCTAGGTAATTTATTTTTGCAATTTTCGAAGAATGGAGGAACCAACAAACGATGTTATTAATAAAAATGAGTCCAACGCATTGATTGAGCTGGTAACAAAGTAAATTAAATTAAATATAAGAATTTTCCGGCTAACTTGATGGTGAATTTTCTTTTTAGATTTTCGAAAAAAATATTATCAAACAAATGTTTAAATTAAGCCAACAATCGATATGTGCAATAAAAAATTTAAAAAGTAAAAGTTGACTGGCCAACTTGACGAAGCTCCAAGTGTTCGAGTCGAGGATTCGAGCCGATCCAATTTCAGCTCGAGCCACGTATACATGGAGTTGAACCCGATGTGAACCATGGCTCGACTTGCATGTAAAGATCGTATTTATTTAGTTATTTATTCATGTGTGCTCATTCCGCGGATAAATTTTGTATGGAAATTTAGTGGTGAAATTTAGTGGCGAAATATTTAGCCACATCGCTGAAAAAAGTGGTATTGTGTTTTATCAGCTAAAAGTTTGTTTAGTTTTGACAAGTAGATGGCAGTAATTACCACAAACATATATTTAGCATGATACCTCAATACCTTTTTTCCACGCTAAAATTTTGACGTTTGAAGTTAAAAGAAATTGGAATACAAGAGAGCAGTGTATTTTTCTCACTTTTTCTGATAAAAAAATGCCGGCTTCATTTAGACAATTCTTTTGAAAAGAAATTAAAATAGTAAGTATAAATATAATATTCCTTACTATTTATAATTGGGTGCGTTCACCGACAGAAGGAAAGCGTGCTAAAAGTCACTTTTTGTCACCACCAAACGCTTGAGCACGAAAAGTGACAGATAAACGCAACCGAAACACTTCCATTTACTTTCTACTGCGTTCACTGAGTCCTCTGAGAGTGACTTTTAGCGCGCTACCGTTTTTGGATAGTGAAATGTAGCGAAGTGATGTGTTACCATGGATACGGATGCAAGAACGACAATAACACAGTATATCATACAGTAGCCCAGCTCTGTCAAAATTGTTAACCGAGTAGGATGCTTCTATAAAGAGACTATACTTTCTAATGCAAAGGTTCCTATGTAAATCTAAAGTGGAAGAAACTGAACTTACAGCAAACAAACTTGTACTAGAGGAAGAGGGACAAAATGACAATCAAAACTATTTCTGCAAGAAAAAAAGGAAGCTAAAACAATTTGTTCCACTTCCCATGCCATTCGGCTTGGTAGAATTATCAAACTGTCACAAACATTATTTCCTTAGAATATGTAGCAAATAGGAATGGTTGAATCGTGTATAATTCGTGTACATGAGCGTAATTTGTCAAATGTGATTTTGTTTTGTGAGCAGATTTAGTCAACTTAATGTGAAATTTAACAAAAGTACCGAATCATTTCTTTTTAAAACTATTTATCTTTGAACTTTATTTAGTGCAAAGTTTTATAGTGCCTATTAAAATCTTCATATCATTTAGAAAAACAGATATGAAGTGCTCGGTCAGTGCTTGCAAATATAAATAGGATTATAAACTAGGGAAATCCTGTTTGAGGCAACTGCACTATCTAAATTATCTTTTTTGTTAATAGACGCAGAGATTTATATAAATTAATTATGTGAATTGTTTCAAAATAAAGTAGAAAAAGAACATTTTTTACCACAGATGCTCCGCACAAAACCTTTGTTTACTTTTTGCAAATTGATAAGTTGTTTAGAATACATGTAAAAATGGACTACCAACACAACCAGAAATTCATTACGCAATATGTGGCTTATCACCATTCCTGTTTGCAAAACCCTCGAGAACACTTCACAAGCCATGAAACAGACTCCCTCCCTACCACATGCGAGGCCCAACGTAGTCCTTACATTCTAAAATATTTGCAGTGTTATTATGTAAAAGTGACAAAAGTTTGATTTGAATAGCTCCTCCGCCCTAAACTACTATTCATACAGAAAAATGGCGTGCTGTTAATCTTAAGCTTGCTTTCTCATCTTCCGAATCGTAATAAAATTTTCATACCTTTCCTAACAAAATTATTTAAAAAAAATTATCTTAACCAAATGACTACGATTCCTCAAACAAAAATTCTCAGCTGAGTAATCATTGTGATGTCGCTGTGCCGTCATGGGATGCCGTGGGCTGATGATATCGAATGTAGCTACCTACAGATTCGGACTCCGGCTGCGCATACACACATGCAATTATCACACTGCTGAGAGGTATTGAGCGTAAAATGGTAAGGTTACTTTGTAATCAAAACTATTTTATTATTTTGTTAAGTAAGGTATATAGGAAGTGTAGCCTTTGGGAAGGTAAGGATCCAAGCTTTAAATTACTAGAATGTTTTCCTGTATGGGTAGTAGTTTAGGCTCTATAGCATATATAAAGTCAATGTTTGACATTTTTCCATAAGCATCGTAATAGAAGATTTTAGAGAACGGACTCCGAACGCACACATATAGGTTTCTGTTTCATGGCTTGGGAAGTATTCTCGAGGGTTTTGCTGTTTGCTCTATATTCTAAGGCAGTGTAGATACAGCGCTCTTATATTGGTACTACAGATTTTCATGAGAAGTTGCCCACGGTATACATACTAACAAGGAATGACTATCCGGCACTATAGATTCGACATTTTCTCTGTTAATCGATTCGCATGACGCGATTCTTAAAAAGTGAAAAATATTAAGCTTAATATTTATGTAAATTTATTCAACTGGATACATTTAAAATCTTAAAATAGGTACCATTTTACATTTTACAGTTCGTTATGATGCATTGCAAATTTGCCTTCTATTTGAGAAAATTACGATTACCACTAACTAAATTCACTATAGAAATAATAAAAAGATCTTAAATAATCAATTAGGAGTGCAAATCACAAGTATTTCAGTCTTATTTTGCATTTTTTTTTTGGTAAAACATTCGTGGCACTTTGTTTTGATCCGAACTTATTTCCCTTAAATGAGGTTTAAACTAGCAAATTCAATGTATATGTATGGTAAGTAACTCATATTATATTTATTAAAATATTTTCAATGGATCCAGTGGAATAAATTTACATAAATATTATCACTTTATTTTTCCCATATTAAGAGTCGATTCGTGTGACGTCACACGCACTTGACAGCCCGGACAATCATACCTTGTTACTCTGTATATCGTGAAGTTGCCTACCCCAAACATAATTTTTTTGTTCGTACCACTGAAAGTGAGCAGCAAATTTAGGATTAGAAATGACTACACGGCAAAAATTTTCGCCGCGCTGTCGCGCCGCGTTCAATGAGTGAAGCGGGAAACACAGTGCTAGCCTTTCCAACCTCAGCCTCAGCCACCTCAGTCTCAACTTTGACAGTTCTGTAGAATATATGAGGGGGTCTATTCTTGAATAACGAATGGTTTTAACGTATTTGTTATATACCGAATGGTTGATAACGAATCGTATACACCGTTCGTATTCTTGAACCT